>JAODUG010004270.1:0-10689 GCA_027564795.1 Aphredoderus sayanus
TATGTAGCCATCTGGACTGGTTATAACATGTGGCTGAGTGATGTATAAGAGTCAATCTGGCATGCACACACACATGCACACACACATGCGTGCCCGCGCACACACACACACACACACACACACACACACACACGCACACGCATGCATACTAGCATGTTTATAGCAGCACCTGCTGGCCAATTACCTAACACCCTCTAGTGCCTGAGAATGGATCACACTCCACACATTTCCATGTGATGTAGAGCTCCCAGGTAGTAACAATCTCCATTCGGGTGATTGAGTGGTTAAATGAGATATTTTCAAGTCACCTCTTCTCCTCTTTTTTATTTTTTTCCTCACTCCTCCGAGGTATTTAGGGAGGTTCTTGGTGAAGTTGTGTGAGATGCCAGATGTGCCTTCAGGGAAAGCTTCTCATCCACGGCTGTTCTCAGCTGTCAATCCAAACTGTCCCCTCTGGAGAAATGCATTGCGTCCAGCTATGGTGTTCGAACATAAACTGATGCACTTGCATTTTGTTCTGCTTCTTTACTTGTGCTAAGTTAGAATAGAATAGAACAGTGGGTAGTATGACAGAACAGAACATTTTCATTTTCATTCAGCCTGTTCTCCACCTGTTTTATTGTGACTGCTTGGCTCATAAATGTGGTTGCAGCTACCCTAACATTAATTAGATGTAATGTGGATCACTTAAATGTTTTATATAGTATATAGTACTGTACATGTTAGAGTCATCATCAAGACCCACCTACTGTACAGGATTGTAAGATAATGGCTTGGCAACACGGGTGGAGATGTTTGTACCACTATTTTGGAAGCTACTTGGCCAGCCATTACCAAACGTTTCTGTTCGAATGAAAATCGGCTGACTCAGCTATGGACAAATGCAGTTACTGTGACACACACACACACACACACACACACACAGCCCGCATACATGTGCACACCCTTGTGTGTACCCCTCTAAAAAGGTGGGGTATGCGATGCTGGGGAGAAATGGTTGATGTTTGAACATCAAAACAAATGTCTAAGTGCTGCCCCCCCCACACACACACACACACACACACACACACACACACACACACACAATGAACTCTCTTTGCCATGGCTGGAATAGTGGAGTGTGGTCTGCCCCGCTTTGTGTGCAACCACAGGGCTGTGTATGAACACTACAGCGAACACACAGAATGGACAGACAGCAGACCATAATAAACACATACATAGCTGAAGTGACCTTGGCATAAGGTCTGTAAGCGCCGTAGCTCTTTGTACACTATAGCTACAATTACCATGGTGTTTTATTTTTTCATTCAATTTGATAATGTGCCCATTCAAAGTAAGACAAAATGCATGTACAATATATCCCATGTGGGCTGTGGTGTGATGAAACTGGGGTTATCTCAGAATGGGGAATGCTAGCACTTGCGTTGTTAAGCACTGTGCTAGTGGATACAGCATGTGCTTACCCCTCCATGCCCTTTTCTTGTTGCGCTTTTCATTACTTCTATTGTTACATCTTATATTCCCTGCTGTTTGCGACCACGGCATTGCGGCTAGCTTGTGGCTCTATTTGAGGAGGCATTTGTTGTGTTTTGTTCACATTTCAAGTCCTTTGATTACACCAATCGACTCTTGCTCTGCTTTTGCATCATAATCCTGCAACTTGTATCTGCATACTGCTGCCTTCATCCGCAGGCAGTTTGGTTTGAAAGTTCATTTGGGGGTGTTGTTTGTTTCGTGGCTGGACAGGTGATCAATTGTGTCTGGCAGTCATTGCAGTACTTTGTAGTACTGTGTAGGCTATTCACCTACACATCCTGGTGGATCAACTATAGCTGAATCAATATAAAGAATAGAAATGTACGTGTGCTTGTATAAAATAAATATTTATTAAAAACTATTTATTTTATGTTAGTTTATTATTATTCCCATAATATGACACTGGCATGAATTTTAAATGATTTAACTGTTAAACAAACGTAAGAGAGGGAACTTGAAGTTTGCTATTTTGAAGTTAATGTGCTTACAGCAGGGGATATGTTGCACATGATAGCTGACAGTGTCGTTCTTGTCTTCAGGTGTACAAGGTGTAGGCGATGGCAACGGCAAAGGTGCCGACATGTTTGGAGGTCTGGGACATATTTAAATCTCCCGGAATCTGTTTTATCACATTCACTTCATCGCATCCGACCGCGTCCCAAATCCTCATCGGCATTACACACATCACCATACCTGTCGCCTAGCTTCAGTTACCCCAGCAACAGTGGCGCTCGAAAGAATAAACCTAGGCTGTTGAAATTGAGGTCGCAGTCGGTTGAGGTTCATTAGTACTTGTAGGTGGATAATTTGGAAATGATATACAGCATACTTATTAAAGAAACTACACTATACAAAGACCTGTTAACCTGTGCCTTGTGAAAAAGTGTTCCATTTTTTCCAAGTGTGAAAAAAGCATCCAATGCTTGCGCTTGAAGTTGTTTTCATTGTGATTTCTTATCTATTTCTGATGTAGATTCTCTGCCAGTGCAAAAAGTATGGTTGTCGTGTTCTACAAACCTTTAGCAGAGTGACTGACCACTGTTACAGATCAACCTCATGAATTACTTTGACATATAACACACACTTAGCACACTCAAAGTTCCAACATCCACACACACACACACGCGCGCACGCACACACACACACACACACACACACACACACACACACGCGCGCGCTCGCACATATGCACAGACGCGCTTGCACACATGTAATCATATGCTCACATGCGCAAACACACTCTTCCTCTGTCCTTCTCTCCATCACACGCATCCACACAGTGTGAGCCTCCGGCTGACAGCTCCCTAGCCTGTCATACTTTGTCAGGATGGGGTGACAAGTCTTGGCGCAGTGCAGGTTATCACAAAGTCACTAGAGCTGATCTTAGAGCTGAACTGTACGCGTTGTCACACAGACAGCATTAGCCCGTGGAGATGGAACAGAGGAACACATACAGTATCACACTAAGTACTAGTAACTGTATTTGCTTGTGGAACACATGCAAATATAGTCCAATTCTCAGTATGCTGAGATGCATGCTTGGTGTTTTTAGAGGTCGATAGGTACCTCCACACGTCTGTGTAAGTACTGACAACCATTTACTGTACATATAATAAGCATTTTGGATTTTAAACCATTCATAACATCTTATACTATTGACAATATTTGTAATGTTAAAAGTAATGTAGCCTTTTCCCGTCATACTGTATGCCATAATCATTGTTTCAGTAAGACTTGTAGAAAATAATATAGTCAACCGTTAACATACTGTACTGTATGTATTCTTTTTAACTGTTGACTAGTCGGAGCTCTGTGCTTGTTTATGAATGTACAGTGGGAGTTGTGTAGGAGGTATTTTGGAGTAAAATTCTTAACCTTAGTAATTTTGTATTCCTGGGGACATAATATAGACGGTGAATGGACTTTCTGGGAATGCTGTTTATTTAATTTATATGCTGACACTTATTGTTCATGATTATATGCCTGATCAGAAGCTGCACTGCTGTTGTCATGTGTTTAACTGAACAAAGCAAGAGAATGCAGAGCTGATGAACGCCATTTGTTGCACATTTGATAGCTAGCTTCTAGTATCTCACTACTCATCCATAAAAGATGCATGCTGTTTTTTATGTACACACGATACTTTACCAGATTTTATTTCTGTCTATTTTTTGTTCTTTCCCCAAATCTATCTCCAGTACCCTATTGCACTATGGATGCTCTGGATGGAGAATATCACAATGATATAATTCATATGCAGCCAGGTTGAGATAATCCCTCCAATGCAGAGACCAAACCATAAAAAGACCATGAATTATTGAAGAGCATCAGAGAAATAGGAAACCTTTCTCTGAATAGGATCAACCTTTTGGGAACGCTTCAAAGCGCATTCAGTAGTCAGTAAAAAATGAGCCCTTTCCCTGCTTTATCCCTGTCGAAAAGCTGTGCCCTGGCGAAAAGAGAGATGGAGCAGGAGAGAGAGAGAGAGAGAGAGAGAGAGAGGGTGAGAAAGCTTACTGTACCCATTGTTCACCGTTTATTTGCATTCAATTATTTACCACCTTTCTCTTTCTTCCATCACTCCATTTAATTATTCGTTGTTCCCATATTTCTCACCTCATGCAAACAGAAGGACAATTAGCACAAACCAAGGTATATGTAAAAGAGGCTAGTATGCTTAAATGTTAATTTTTAACTCATGGCGTAATGTTGCATTTCCAATTAATACATACCTACAAAATACAGTATGTGGAAATAAATGCAAACAATTTGCAAATGGACTTTTAAAAATCCTTATAGCTGCCATTTGTGCAAAGACAACAAAAGTGTAAAGTTCTCCACAGGGGGTCATTTGAGTTGGATGCTAGCTTTCCAGCAACAGACCGCCTCCAGCTAAGAGATGGTGAGGTCAGGAACTCATGCTGGCAGGGGCCCGGAATCTATATAGCATGATCAGATAGTTTATGTTGTATATGTGCTTGCAGCAAGCCTAAACACAGAATATAAGCTTCTGCTACATGGAAGGTGTTAACAAAAAAGATGTGTGTGAGATGGATGATACATAAAGGGAGCAGGGCAATGATGCAGTACATGTGTGTTTACAGTACCTTTAGCATCTGTTCCTGCACTCACACACCAAACCTCCATTCAGATGCACTCACGCAGACTTAGCAGAAGGAGAACAAAAGGAGAACTAAGAGAGGGCGGACAGAAAAGGAACAAGCTATCGCATTTGATTAGCCAGTGGCTAGAGTACTGCTACGCATTGTACTACATTACTGCTGACCCTTGTGGCTGGTGGTCTACAGGGTTGTAGTCTGTCTGTAATACTTACCAGTTGGCATGGATAACACACACACGCACTTACACACACACACACTTGTCCTGGTCAGAAGCACATTACGGCACAAGTAGCATCACCTGCTGCAAAACTGCAAACCCTTTATCTCCCTGCAAAGAGAGAGAGAGAGAGAGAGAGAGAGAAGTGGAAAAAGAGAAAAGGGCCACGGGGCTAATGGGGCCCATGGCCAATCAATCTTGAGTGATGGTCACTTTAGACCAGGCCAGGCTGACAGATGGAGACTATCCCTCTGCACTGGCTCTCCCCAGACTCCCCCTTCTCACTGGAGTGCCCACCCAGTGACCCCTCGTCTGATGTCTCACACACATGCACACACTGTGTTGCAGGCACACACATGCAGTAATTCACATGCACATGCATACAATTAAAAATAGCACTCAAATATACTGTATAGTACATGTACACACATACACGGTGTGAGATTAAAGTCCTACCACAGCTCCACATAAGCCACAGTGTGATGAGTGCAGCATAAGTTGTACATTGATTCCCCATAAGCATTGATTGGACTAAATGAGCACTGGGATCGATTGCTTTTGGCGGGAAAAGGGGGGGGAGTTACTGCTCAGGGCCACTTGTCTCTCATTGCTCATACTGAGTTGACACAATAGTGTTACCTTAAAATCACTAGTACTAGTGATGTACTGATTTACTGATGACTATAGTATTGTCAGATTATCAGCAATGTACTGTAGTGATATATTAACCCAACCTAACACATTTAGGCCTCATATTAAATTATGATGCATACATTGTATGATCATATAAATATCTACTTTGTTAAGTTACAACTTCACATCCAAAACCAGGGTCCAGTCCAAAACACAGGCGAATACAAAGCCTGTATCATACAGTACATACCCTCTTGTACTGTTGCTTAAAGATTAAAGGGCGGATGGTGCAGTGTTGGCGAAAGGCTGGGGTTTTTGGAAGGAGTACTGTGAAAGCCTGAGGGGAAATGGAGAGGTTGGGGGGAGGGGGTGTTCCTTTACCAGATAGATGCTCAACAGCCGCTCTCTGCCCACACTTACAGCAGGGAGGCTCCTGTTGTCTACTGCACACACACGCACACACACACACACACGAACACACACACACATGCACGTACACACACAGGCCTCTTGTTATGCTGGAGTGTTAACAGCTGCTACTGTATGCTTGTAACTGATCACTCTATGCCCACACTTGCATGTGTCAGTCTTCATGCATGTTGGTCTCCCCATACAAGCATGCATTGTCTGTGCCATGCATTTCAACCCCTCCCTATGTTTTGGCCATCCAGCTGTCATGTCGGCAGTCGCACAGTCACAAGAGTGACGGACTCTTCCATCTGGCCTCGCTAAAATATAGATCCTTTGCTTCCTGAGTGGAAAAGGGTCCGATCATAAGGCACAAATGGCAAGAAGCAGCACAGAGAGAAATCCTGCTCTGCTTAAGAATGAGAAAACAGCAAAAAAAAAAAGGGGGAAAGAAACATCTGGAAGATAAAAAGACACAAGCTTCCGCAGCGCTGCCCATTGGAATGCATTGATTATGACTTGGCCCCATACTGTTCTACTGTATCAACAAGTATTCTTTCCATTTCATTTTTGGCAATTCTTCATTTAAGAAAGGTGGCTGCACCTGTTAAACATTACAAAAAGAAAATAAATTACAGTATTGTATTGCTGTGTAAGATTTTCCGTGTACGCTACACAGTGGTTCTCAACCCTTGTCCTGGGGACCCATTGCACATGTTTAAGATGTCTCCCTGCTCCAACGCACCTGATTCAAATTAATGGATCATCATTATTCTCTGAAGAAGCCTGATAACAACCAATTCATGTAAATCAGGTGCGTTGAAGCAGGGAGACGTCTAAAACATGCAGGGCAGTGGGTACCCAGGACTGGGGTTGAATATCATTGCGTTACGATATCCAGCAGCAGGGATTTTGTTCTAAAATAACAAGACCTCCTCCCAGTCAGCCCTGCTTTGCCTGACTGGATTAGATTTCTCCCACAAGCACCCCACAAGACCTGAGTGCATTGGGGCCTTTAATCTGTTGACATTTGGAAAAGTAAAGTCTGGCCCTGTGAGAATCACCTCCTGAGCCTGATAATTGAATGACGCTGTTCTGGTATCATTATCCAAGCTCACCTCCAGGAGACTGAAATGCTGTAGTAATGAAGACTTTGGTAATTAAGTTAGCTGATTAAAGAGCTGATATCTAATTAAATCCACGGGAAATAGTTGCAAGGATGGCCTTTCATTAACGTCATCTCATTTCATTTTTAGAAGAGACAGTATCTGTATTCTTAGCATGTACAAATTAATCAGAAGTGATTAAAAATGATTGCCAAAACCAAGACTGAATAGCTTCCTTGCCTCAATATAATGTATATTGGATGAAATATTTAGCTGGTTATTTTAATAATCATTTTTTCTTAATCTGCTTCAACAACCATTGGTTCCCATTGGTTTTCAGCACAGGGTCTGGTGGAGCAATGTGAAATGTGTGATGATTCAAGCTTTGGACTATTTTAAACATTGCAACCTGTGACCCCAACAATAATTCATGCGGACCCTTTCACACATATTACCAAAATGCTTTATACCTGGATCGTTGCATTGATGAGAAAGGGGTATGACTATTACAAAAGACATGATAGTCATTAACAATTAAACATGAGATAAGTCAAGTGTTAATGCCTGGCCTGAACACACCCTCTCTGGTGAAAGACAATCCCCAGTGGCAGACGGTTGTGGAATCAGCCCCATCCCTCCCTGAATCGGCTAGCCACCCAGGCTCAGTTTACTGTAGAAAGTCACACAGCAGATGGTGTCCAAGGAAGTGAATTAGCTCATGAGGCCATGTCCACACACAACAGATGGGGCTAGAAGACGAGACAAAGAGAGAAGGGGAGAAAAACAATGCCCCTGTGAAGGGAGGGGAGCCTGGCTATGTGCGGCCCTATTTGTTTGTTTGCATGGTTTTGTGTTTGTGTTGGTTTGCATTGTTGTTATGGCATAATGCCAGCCATGGACAAGTTCACAGGTCCAATAGCTGAGAACAAATCTTTTGTTCTGTGAGAATTGTCAACTTTTTTTACTGATTATTTTCTCATTTTGATTATGTATAGCAATGAATATTATGCAAAACAATTGCATTCCAATTTTAAAGCGTGTCATTTGCCCTCATCCCTTATTAAAAAGGTGGAGATATCGCTGGCAACATTTGCAGGAGAGAATGCGACTGTTGAGAAGACAAGAGTAAGAATGTAAATTCTGTGAACATCTTTGCATATGAAACACAGCATTACTACAATACAATATATCACTGTGGTGTATTTTTGAGTCCGCAAACACACTATTTCTGATTTTCCACTTCTATCTTTGTTCCAGTGCATTTCTCACCTAGCAAGTTTTCCAAAACTCAACAGCAACTTTGACGGTGATGTCTGACATTGGATCCATACATATGGATGCAAAGTTGCTCTTTTAAAAAGATAAATGGCTGGTCCAATAGAAGGGAAAACAACCTTGTTTTGGTCAGTGTAATTATGCAGTGTCAATGGTTCAAGAATTTTGTGGAATAAAAACAAAACTTAAATGCCACACAGATGTGGCCTATCAGTGATTTATCAAGGAAACTAGCTATGCCACACAAAATATCTTACTAGCAACAGTTTCCTGAATTCCTGAAATGATCTGTGGACTAATGCATAAGGTGTTGTGAAATGTGAATGTCAGATTAAAGTTCTTTTGAATTCCAGCTCTGGAAAATGTCATCAGCTATCTTGTTTTTCCATCTCTCTCTCTCTCTCTCTCTCTCTCTCTCTCTCTCTCTCTCTCCCTCTCTCTCTCTCTCTCTCTCTCTATCTATCTATCTATCTATCTCACTCACACACGCACACATAGATACATGCTCCCTCCATGGCTTGGACCACACCCACCAACAGTCCATCTGGCTGTGATTATTGGCCATGGCCTAATCCTGCACCTTGTCCCTTTGACACAATGAGTAGGACTCGTGTTCTTTTTCCACCTCTTGCTTCTCTCTCTCTCTCTCTCTCTCTCTCTCTCTCTCTCTCTCTCTCTCTCTCTCTCTCTGACTCAGTGCGGTTACATCTGTCACTAGCAGGGCAGCAAGCGGCCGCATGGCGCCCTGCCAGCACTGACAGCTGGCAGAGAAAGGGAGGAGGGAGGAGGAGTTACAGAGTAATACACAGAGGTGGAGAGACAGGGAGAAGAAAAGGGGAGAGGGGGATGCATTAGATGAATATTAACAAACTCAAGATTCCCAAATCATCTGTTCTATTGCACACAATATTGCAAAAGTGCCAAAGGAAATCAAAGCCAGATAAACAGTCTCAAAGAAAAGCCAAAAGAACCAGGCGAGGGATGGCGGAACCTTAGAGAACTTACTATATTTTCTCAATTTTGAATTATTTGTTTGTTTCACCGTTGGCAGTAATGCAACTATGTTGAGGAAATTCTGCAGTCTTTATTCTGCTGTCCCCTCTGTTCTCATTCGGTTCTTTGCCTGTGTTGGCCTGTGGCCATGTTTTACACATGAAGGTCTGACTCAACTATTTTCTTTTATTGACCTTTGTTTGTTTACAGAAGGAAATAAATGCGTGGAGGATGAATTTTTTGTGGAGTTGAGAGGTTACAGAGGGACCCACAAGTAGCATTAAGCTCATCTCTCAAAAAACGAGAGAGGTTAGTAGGGGCTTGTGGTAAGTGGTTCTGCCCACTAGATGTGGCTAGGAGGAGTCCCAGAGTGCACTGACTGCTGAAAGATAGAGTGCAGACCATGCTATGCTAAAGGGCGGTCTGTCACGCATTACTGTAGTGTGGATACATACATTATTGGTGTGTTTGCTAGGGGTACAGTGATCTACAGTAATTGGTAGCTATTTTACACTGATGGAGGAGCTGTGCTTACCTTGACAAATGGTATTGGAGTGTCCTATGATTGTGAGAAAGAGACCACTTCACATGGACTACCAACTCTGTAAAAAGCCATGGAGCCCCTAGGAAGAGCAGCCCTGTATTATGCTGCATAGTAAATCACTACATTGTTGATTCGTCATCCTTCTGGTCTTAGCTGCTAATCCCGCGTGCTGCATAAAAGGGAACACTTTTGGTGTCAGGGCTATTTTACATGTTGTTTTACTGTACATCTAAAGTGTGTTTGTGGCAGGTGTCAAGTCTCTCTTGCCCGTCTTGTCGCTGCCTGTAAAAAAAAACAGTGGCCTGTAATGGATCCATACAGATGTATGAGATATGACGGAAAAACATCTCACATTTCACACACTGGAATGTAAAGAATCACAAGGGTCAGAACTCTGACACCAGAGAGGATGTGGAGGTTTGGTTTAAACAAAACAAAAACATTTGGGGAATGAAGGACCTGCAGAGCAATCAAAACAGTAGGCGAGATTTGTTGGAATGTTAGCACATGTAATGCTCATGCAATTGCAAGGGTGAACAGCAAGCCAGGATATCATTGCAATTCGTAGATTTCACTTGCTCCTGTGCTCCAATATACACACAATACCAGAATAAATATTCCTCATTCATATGTCCCAGAAATTGCTGTCAGCTTCACACACACACTACAGATGAGCTACAGAGAGCAAGTGAGGAACTACATTTTTCCATCTGGACAATGTATGTCAGTGGGCTGCACTATCTGCTTGGCCTAGATCTCCCTCTCTCCCTCTCTCTCTCTCCCTCCCTCTCTCTCTCTCTCTCTCTCTCTCTCTCTCTCTCTCTCTCTCTCCCTCTCTCTCTCACTCACTGGTGT
>JAODUG010004271.1:0-10686 GCA_027564795.1 Aphredoderus sayanus
CAGTGCACATCATATGTGTGTGTACGCTGTAGAATTAGGTTTAGCGCCTTCTATCTGCCACAAAGAGCTAGTGATTTCGCCAGTTTAACCAAGAGGACAACATGAGGGTTTAACATAAGAGGTAGGATACAGTTTTAACACCACCAGACAATAGGCATGCATATTCAAACAAGTTTGAATATGCATGAAGTGTTGTGCAGGTAGCCTACTTTCTACAAAAATGCTAAATGTGGTTGTATGTAGGCCTATGTTACATTTGAGATTTTTAAAAGCAATGGAACATGGGATCATTTGTATCATGTTTTTTGTTTGTTTGTTTCCAGACTCTCCCTGTGTCAGCTCAGGCTCACCCGCAATCAGCCACTTCACTTACTTTTTCCAACCTTCCCTAACCAGCCAGGAGGTGGTAGTCACTTCAGCTAGTTTCTGGTTTTACGCGGGGGCGGGGGCCCACTCCAACTCCACTCTGTCGCTTTACATCCTCACCTCAGAACGACAGCTTATTCTGTTAGCAGAGGTCCCAACTAATATGAGCTGGGATGGCTGGGCAACATACCAGATGCAACAGGAGAAGCTCTCGTTGTCCTCCAGCGGGGACTTTGTGCTTCAGGTGCGATGCGCTACATGCCAGTGTCACGCCAACGAGCCCGATAAACTACCCTTCGTTCATATCCACGCGGGGGGCCGCGGACCAGAGCGTGTCTCCCGGCGCGCAGGCTCGGGATCTACCATCCCATGGTCGCCGTCCGCCATCGACTTGCTGCAGCGCCCCTCGCAGGAGATGCCTGAGTATAGCGACTGCCACTTAGAAGAGATAGACATCAGCTTCGACGAGCTGGGCTGGGGGAACTGGATAGTCCACCCCAAGGTATTGACCTTCCGCTATTGCAACGGCAACTGCACGGCCTGGGATCGCACCACCGCAATGCTGGGGATCAGGCAATGCTGTGCCGCTGTCCCCGGGACAATGAAGTCACTCAGAATAACCACCACTTCTGATGGAGGTTATTCGTTCAAATACGAGACCCTGCCTAACATCATACCTGAGCAGTGCACTTGTATCTAATACAAAGCCAACAAAGGGGTTTTAACTCATCAGCAACTTTTAGAGCAGGCCAATCGTTAGACTAGATCTATAGAATATCAAAAAAATTGAGTGCAAAGATTATAAATATATGCATGTTTATAATATTTTTTATAATTTGTTTTGGTGTTTGCATGCGTTGCTCTTACTACCGCTAGGGGGCAATGTAGGCTTGAGTTTAAATTACTTTTACCAACATGACTTATGTAAAGTAATGCATTCTTGAAAAGTGTTGTATACTTTAAAGTCAAAAGAATTATACTGAGGATACATATGGTATCTGCTGTGTGGTGTAAACTTTCCAAGCTATATTAATATAAAGCCTTTGCTAAAAGAGACAAATCCAAAACTTAGTTCAAATTTATGTATTTATGAAGACAAAGTACAAAATTAAAGTGGAAAACAGACAATTAAACATCATAATAGTACCTCATTCAAAATGGAATGTTTTTCCTTTTATCTAGAAAACCCAATATTTGAGAATAATATAGGTCTGTGGTATTTCACTTGAAAACAAAACCATTCAATGACTGAATTGGGGAAAACATCTGCAATCTGCTGATTGTCATTTCTCTAAATCTTTCATACATTTGTTTAAAGTTAAAAGGGCACAAATAAAATGTAAATATTCCAACACACTGACATGTAATGTTTGTTATAAGACTTTCCAGTACACTTAAGTAAACATACTTAACTGTCCACAAACAAATGACATTTACAGTAACAGTTTTTCCTTTGAGATGGAAGTACAGTTCAGAACTCAAGTTAGAAATATTTTGAGCCCCTGTGTTATAGGTAGCAAGTCACATAAAAAGGTAAATGTATAAGAAATATCCTGATGCTCAAAAAAAAAAAGGAGTAAGTATTTGGACCTTGAAAAACAGCAATTCCAGTAGGCAAATAATTCAAGCATTTCCCAGGTAAATATATATAGTTTTGGATTTATGTCAAACATCTCTACAGTTGAATCGGAATGTTAAAGTCACAAGACAACACTCCCACACAATATCCAAACGAACACCAGAATTCAAGAAAAGTCAACATCTACAAAGCCTCTTTGGAACATTTAACAAGACAGACAAGGAGCAAATAATAGAGAAGACTGTCGTTGAAAAGAAGAAAAAAAAAGTGACATTTTGAAAAGAGAAGCACAGCAACAAAAATAACAACCAACTACAGTTTAGAGGACTGAGGTGTATTCACGGTATGCACACGAGTCAGAAGGTAGGATCTAAACTAATGGCAGGCTCATTTAGAGTGAAATGCTTTGTTTCGGAGGGATATTTTATTCAACCAGCCCTTAATACTGAATGGCACATTTGTCTCTCACACACAAAACAGTCTCTCATTCACACACACTTTGGGGTCCCTCAGTGGTCCGACTGTGTTCCCATGTCCCCTCGAGGGCTGTAGAAAAGGATGGACAGCTATCTGAGGCAGGACGCATGCTCAGGCATGAACTCCTATCAGGAGAGAAATTTGTTAAAATATTTGCACCCACCCAACATCTGAATCATCAACAGTGAGGCTGACTGGGAAGTACTACATTAACCCTCTGGCTGTCCTAAGGCATTTTAGCAGACTACCAGCAGAGGGAGCCAACCGCGAAATATCATACATCTGTGTTGTCGTTGGAGCCCGCTACTGGCGAGTGCACCGGGTCATTTTGACCCATAAGACAGGGTTAAAAGCTATTCTCTGTAGTTGACATGCTAACAACTAGTCTTCAGAATAGGTTTGAGGAGATTTTCCACATACTGCATGTTTGTCTGTAGCATCTTGCATCTTTTCAGGAGGTACTTTATATTGCGAAAGAAAATGCATCAAGTTGTTTCTCCTCCCCCCATAATATACAAAGTTTGTTGTACATAAACAAGTAGAACAACAACACTAACTCAGAAAATTTAAGCGGCATGTTCTATAAACCTGGGAGTGTGTATCGGTTGATTAAACAAATTGAGGTTTATCTCTGAAGTTATGATGCGGAAAACAAAATGCGTATGAACAGAATCAGACCAAATAGGAGGTGTCAGTTAGAAACCGCCGTAGGAGCGACTAATGAAGTGAAGAGTGTGTCCACACACCCTGAAAACTAAACAGCCACGCCAGCTACCATCTGGAGCTACGGCTTGGGAGTAACAACTTTCGAGTCAGTACATGCACGCATTAACCCTCCGGTTGGTTTCAAATGCACTACCTTCTTCCGCCAGCAGATGGCACCACCTGCTTTTGTTTTGATGGCTTAGCCTGTACGCTGTAGAACTGGTGCCTTCTGCTGGCACAAAGAGGTAGTGCGTTGGGTCAATTTGACCAGGAGGATAGCAGGAGGGTTAAACACAAACTTTATTGGAAGCCTGATAAAACGGTGCAGACGCCAGCCTCGCCCACCTTTTCCCCCGGCCTCCTCCTGCTTCTCCTGGGCGTAGTTGAGGCGGTTCTGCTCGGCCGGCGAGGGCGCGGCCGCGCTGACGTCGGGGCTGCTGCTGCGCGACACTGCCCCCTCCTCGGCGTGGAAGGCCAAGTCAATGTGCTGCTGGGCCAGCCGCAGGTGCCGCCGCTGCCTTTCCAGGTCCTTGGCCGCCCACTCATCCCCCAGGCTGCCCCGCGCCGAGTCCCCCAGTGCCGAGTCGCGCAGGAGCTCCCCCTTGGGCCTGGAACCCTGCTCCTTCTTGGGGCCGGCGTGGGAGTGGGGCCGATGGTACCTGGGGGGCGCCCCCGGGCCGCAGGGGCGGCCGGCTGCGGCGGCCCGCTTGCGGAAGGTGTCGCGGAGGCCGCCCACGCCCAGGTGGAGCATCTCCAGCACGGTGAGCAGCAGGCACAGGGCCGACACCACGTACATCACCAGCAGGAAGATGGTCTTCTCGGTGGGCCGCGACACGAAGCAGTCCACCGTGTGCGGGCAGGGCGAGCGCGTGCACACGTACGACGGCGCCACCTCCAGGCCGTACAGCACGTACTGGCCGAACAGGAAGGCCACCTCGAAGGCGGCGCGCGACAGCAGCTGGCAGGCGTACACCTTCATCAGGCCGTCGCGCTGGATCCGCCGGCGGCCATCATGCTTCTGGGCCACGCCTTCACAGGAATGATGATGCGGTAAAAAAATAATAATAATAATAATAAATACGAAAAACACATTTACATAAAATAAAAAGATAGATTGACGTTAAACTTTGCTAACACCAGGCCCAAGTAATATTAGCCAAGGATGTAGACTGAAGCAACTGGGTCACTAAACACTGGTGTCCCTCGAGGACCTGGCAGGGCTAGGGATGTACCCCAAGACGTCACTCAGGACAGCACAGATAATGCGATGGAAACATTTCTGCTACCCAAAGTTGCATCCCATTACACATCATGTAGGTCACATGACTGACATTTCATGCTTCTTAAAATCAATTTGATTCCATTAACCGATTTAGATATGTGCATTGCTTACTGTACATTTCTCATAGCTTTAGGAAATACCTTTTGAATGTAGCCTACTTCAGAATTTTAGACATCCTAATATTAACTATGATTTCCGTGATATGCTTTTGATCGAGAACCATTTGATGTTCAACTTTCAAATAGTGCTTAAAAATATGGTCTATGCCAATATTTTAAACATTAGCAAACAATTGTTTTCTATATAAAAAGATAATAGAATAATGGTGTTGTGAGCAGGGAATGACATCACAATCTGTGTGTTCTGTTCTGTGTCTGATGCTCTCATATAGTTCCACCTTAACCCTCCCACTGTCCTAAGGCATTTCAGCAGACTACCAGCAGAGGGAGCCAACAGCGGAATGTCATTCTGTGTTGTAGTTGGCGCCCACTACTGGCAAGTGCACCGGGTCATTTTGACCCATAGAACAGCAAGAGGGTTATGCAACTGCAACGCCACAACCTGTACTGTGAGGACTACACATCCCACAATGCTTTTACCTTTGGCCTTATCAGTTCCTGCCTTCTCCTTCACGTCTGGCTCTATCTCCTCTGCGATCATGGGGTCCTCTTCGCCGTTATCCTCCGCCTCCTCGTAGTCCCGGACCGCCCCACGGGTCACGATGGGCATCTTCCTCTTGGGGTGGCTGGGCAAGGGCCGGTATTCAGTGTCCTCCATGCGGGAGATCTTGTGCATGGCGAAGCCCAAGTACATGATTGTGGGTGTGGTAATCATGATCACCTGGAGGGAAGGGGAGGTAGGGAGAAATTGGTTGAAATACTTATTCCAAAGTTTATATAATGAATACATTTCTTAACCCTCCCGCTCGACGCGGTTGGCGGCATCTGCTGGCGCAACAAGGTAGTGTGTCGGGTCAGTTTGACCAGGAGGACAGCAGGAGGGTTAATACCACTTATAATCTTTAACCCTCCCGCTGTCCTATGAGCCAAAATACCCAGTGCACAATTCTTTTGTGCCATTAGAGGCCGCCAACCACAACACCGATATGACGTGCCGCTGACGGCGCCATCTGCTGGAAGTGCATTAAAAACCCGAGGGGAGCGGGCGGGCTGAGCCTACTGCACAGTGACCGCACGTTCCCGCAGTGTAGTGGCGTCTGCATGTGAAGCGCAGGGCCACCGTTCCGCGAGCGGCTCACCTGGAAGATCCAGAAGCGGACGTGCGAGAGGGGCGCGAAGGCGTCGTAGCACACGTTCTCGCAGCCGGGCTGCTGCGTGTTGCACACGAACTTGCTCTGCTCGTCGTAGTAGATGGACTCGCCGCCCACCGCCGTCAGCACGATGCGGAAGACGATCAGCGCCGTCAGCCAGATCTTGCCCACGAACGTGGAGTGGTTGGAGATCTCGTCCAGCAGACGCGTCAGGAAGCTCCAGCTCATGGTTGCCGGGAGGAGGAGGGTGGTAGTGGTGGGGGAGGGGGGTAGCTAGGGTAGCTCTGGAAGGAGTGGGGTTGGGGGGGGAAGGGGGAAGGGATGGGGGTTCAAAATGTAAGCCAGCAAGAGAACTGTGACGGGGAACATGTACAGTACACTTCCCTAACCCTCCTGTGGTCACACTGACCCAATGTACTACCTTGTTGTGCCAGCAGAAGGTGCCAATCCCAATTCGACAGTTTACACAGGCATATCATGTGCACTGCTGGCACAGCAAGGTACTATAGTGCGTTTGAAACCCGAGGATAACAGGAGGGTTAAAAGGCACGAAAAATACACAAATAAAAACACAAAAGAAAGAAAGGTTTAAATAAGGCCTGAAGCATTTTCAAATTAAAGTAAACTTACACTCCATTGCGTTGTAGGGCAGGGTCCTCTCAATCCTGGAAGGCCCCTGCCCTGCATGTTTTAGGCATTTCCATGCTCCAAGACAGCCGACTCAAATGAATGGGTCGTTATCAATCTCTGCAGACGTCTTGATAACATAACCATGCAGGGCAGGGGAACTCCAGGACCAAGATTGGAAAACACTGTGCCCAGAACCAAAGTCTGCTGTAACCCACATTTAATTTTAAAGAATGGTAAAGGACATTGTTAACCGTTTTTGAATACAACTGTTTCAGAAACCTCAAAACATGCTCATTTTTACAAGTGGAAATCCGTTCAAATTAGAAGAGTATACTTTTAGCGTTGTGTCATGGCTTTAACCTTGCATATTAGTCAAGAACATGTTCTTATTTGTAGTAACTGCTTGAAAGAGGCTTCAACACCTGCAGGAACAGGTGTTTAAACGAATTGTAGCCTGACCATGTGAAGTTTAAAACTTGTTGATATACACCCGATCTTGTAAACAATACAGAAGCAAACAGTGTTCTATGCAAAGATAGTGGATTAATCCTGAGCAAAGAATGTCATCACACTCCCCATGTGTTGTAATCAGAGCTTTGTTTACATGCATCCAAGCATATCTGGTCCACAAAGTTTGTTTTAGAAGCTGGTGCTCTAGCATGACCTCTAGTGGCAGAAAGTCATACATTATGTACAATGTAACCATATTTTGTTCCATGCAATTGACCCAGTAAAACTACTGGGAGCTTGGTGGCAATAAATACCCAGTATCAGATCATTGCCAGTGTCTTGCTTCAGGAGTTGACCATTGCATTAGAACTGTGGTCAGTGGTCTGAAGGTACTTGATTTCAAACAAAAGCCTTGGGCCCAGGTACCACCCATCCCCCTCAAATCATTCCAGGCCCCTGCTGCTAGACATTACCAAGTGTTTGTTAGCATGTATAGCAAGCAGGAGAGAAGGCTCTGGTATCTTAAGGTTGCCAAAGAGCAGACTAGGTCAAGTCAACTGGGGTTTCTTCAGTCCGAACAGAAAGCAAAAGGAGACCTACAGAATATAAATAAAGTGGGTCTTGGTGTATCTCTCTCTCTCTGTCAAAGTCTATAGTCAAGAGCTTGTTAGATCATTATATTTCTCACCTGTGACTAATTTGTTCCCCCAAGCACAGGCTAAATTATGGAATACCTCAGGAGATGAACACACTGCTGTTCCTGCTAATATTCACATTTCTGTGTCTGCATCTACAAAACCCAAAAAACAACAATAGGCCGGTCTCATTCACTCCCAAGCAAGTGGAGGCGGGTCGAGCGGGTACCATGCAGTGGAAAAGCGCCATGAGACACTTCACCACTTGCCCTTACACCATTTACTGCACCTACAAAGTGTATGGTACAGTCACCGTATGATTCATCTTAAGTGTACTGTACAAAGCTGTTCCCCATTAGCATGGAGGGCATGCCTCATCAGTTCAACTATAGAGGCAAACTTATCTGATACCATCGCATCTAAACAAAGCTTCCAAGTGCCGTATAAAGCAACCAGAATCAAGTACACCTGTTAAAGGACACCTCATAGTAATTACACCATTGCTTATGCGCAATAACAAAGTAGTAGCCCCTAAAATCTGAGAATTGTGTGCCAACTGAAATATTACATTAACTTTATGGATTACTAGTGACAATGTTAGTGAATTGCTTTGGAATGCATGTTCCCTGAAGTCCCAAAACCAATCCTTTGTATAGACAAAGTAATTGTATACACAGTAGCTGTATACTAGGCATTTATCTCCCACCTCCAACATTTTGCCACATCTATACGGTTGGAATATTGGAGCTAAGGTGTAACGCATGACTAGAAAAATTCACAATAGTTACTTATAGATAATACTTTAACCTTTAAACATCTCCCATCTCGTGAAATGGATAAACAATGATAGAATTCTGCTAAATGTTTTCTCACCCCCATTGTTGTAAAACAGCATTTATTCCACCCGTCCTGGTAAAAGGTGTTCAGTTTCTTTACAGAAACCATTCAACTCATTCATCCATCTCAATTACAAGATAGATTTACAGGACAGCACATTGTTATGGTGGGGTGGATTCTGTACAAAAAGGAGAGGGAGAAAAAAAAAAAATCATGACACTGGATGTTTCCAGTTCCAGAGTAGAACAATTACATACAATATCCAGGTTATACAGCATCATCACTGCAGGCCAATTCAAACTAGTGGATTATATATTGCTCAAATTGTAAGTTTCCAAAAGGACACAGTTTGTTAAGCAAAGATGGTGTAACAACTAGGTGTATAAGCTAGACCCAAGTTGATTTTTACTTGACCTTGTGAAAGTAAACACCCAGTCTATACACATGAGTTTATCAGTTCATTCTGTCACCTGAATACCACACCACTACCATTTCATTTAAAAAGCATTATTTACAACCACCTATGTTCACCATTTCCTGTGATGTAGTGGTCAACCATATCCCACAATATGGGTTATAGCTTGGAGAGCTGACCCTACAGCTGATTAAACTGTTCTGAGTGAATCTACATGGTTAAAAAATTAAAAACTACACACCAAAGTGCTATATCTTCTCAAACACCCATACCTGCCCCTGATCAAATATATTTGCCCAAATCTACAGACACTGACTTTTTCTGATAAGAACCTGCGGTGCGCCAATTCTTGCGTGTGAACCAATCGCATTTCACAACGGTAGCCTACAGACTCAGACAGGCATATAGTACAAACAAGGGAGGGCAAATAGACTGACGAAAGACACCTTTTATCTTTTTTTGATAATCTGGGCGTAAGATAACCGAGGTAGCTTAATGCACTCTCCACCACAGTAAAATATGGGCACTGGGGGTTTGCAACGTTTCAGGAAAATAACTGGACAATCAACAGGAGAGTTAACATTCCTACCTAACCAAAAGCAGAAGCTCAATATAGGCTACTGCAGGGCTTAGGAAGCCGATCCATTTAAGAATTCCCATCCATTTGAGAAAGAAAGAAAAAAAAAATGTAAAAAAAAAAGGCTATAGGGTCACGCTAGAACTGTGATTTCTGCCTACATGAGAGAAACGTCTTCCACACACATTCCCGAGTGAGCTGGTCCATAAGACATTGCACAATAATTTTCAGTAGACTACTTTCGAGAAATATGGAACAATTCTGCGGTCGTCTTGTCCAATTCACATTTTTAAATAAAAGTTTAAAATCATTTCATAAATAGGCTTCAACAAAAAATGTGGCCAAACAAAGTTCGCCGTGCATAGTCAAGCGTTGAACTATGAAATGAATATGATTTGCACAATTAAAATAAACGAATCTTGTACCAGACACGATCGATTACAGCTTTAATAAAACAAATAACCACTTTCACAAAAGGATTGATTTCTTAAAGATACACCGGTACACAAACCATAGCCTACCTTTTGGTGCGAAAAGATGCCAGATCCTCTATGAAGACTTAATTGCTCGACCTTACTTTCTTAATTAGTGCGCTTGCAGAACTGAAACATCACTAACCTGGCTGCCGTCAATATTAACCCATGAAGGCCCCACACATGTAACCCCTGTAGTGTGGGGTACCAAACTGTGGACAAAAGAGCCTCGAGTCCTGAATTCTTTCCCTTTCCCCTCCTCCCACACCTCCACGTAGGTCAGCCCCATTCAACAAGGCCTCGTCTGAAACTTGAGATCCACACGCAGACTAGGCTACTACTGTTTTTGCTGTCCCCTTGTAAAACACTTAATGGCTTACCCCTCCCCTTCCCCCGCCACAAGTATTAATGCAGATCTGTGGAGTAGAAAGAAACTAAAGAGGGTTTTACAAAGCATACATGCATTCACCTGTATAATGTTATGACTCACAGCTGCATTACTGTAGTTGACGCGTGCCTTCAACCACGACAAAATGTATTGGTGTCGAGAAAGCGCAGCTGCAGGTCGTCCTTTATCAGAAGACATGAAACCACAAGGGGAGGAGATTGGGAATCTCTGTAGGTACCCTACACATCTATGCCTCCATTTCCCATTGATGCTAAATAAACACCACTTTGTTGGGAAACAACAATATAACATCACAATTGTCAAGAGTGACTGACTATAATAATAAATCACCATTGCATATTTAATGCTTTGTAAACAGGGAAATGTTTCTTGAAAGTGTTTGCCAAAAGACTAAAGTTGGCCTTGAGTTAAGGTGTAACTACTATTGTAAAGAGAAAAGATAACATAAGCCTTTAACATCTCCTATATTCATTATAGTAATACGCATGAATATTTAAAGCTATAGCAAGACTACAACTATGCCTATATATATATATATATATATATATATATATATATATATATACATATACATAAACACA
>JAODUG010004273.1:0-10685 GCA_027564795.1 Aphredoderus sayanus
GAGAGAGAGAGAGAGAGAGAGAGAGAGAGAGAGAGAGAGAGAGAGAAAGGGAAAGAGAAAGAGAGAGAGATCCTGGGTAGGCTAAAACAACAGAGGTTGAAGGGACAAAAAACGAGGACAAAAAAAAAACTGGTCACATTTCTCAGACACCTGAAAACGTGCTTGTTATTGTGGGTGCGTGTTGGGTGGGAGTGTTAAACTACTTCTACGCTTAGCTCCTTGGGTATGTTTATTATGACTGTATACTGGCACCACAGCTGAATGTTTAGCAGTCTACTTGTTTCGTATTTGAGAGAATAGTAGGTTGGTGCTAGAGTATAGCCTAACTTACCGGCATCACAATATTGAGACTCAGAGCAACGCCGCATATATGTCGAGGTGACATATTTAGAAGGAGATTTGAACCCGTTGTAATCTATTTTTGATCTAATTTCTTATTTTACTCTGGTCGAGTTGATACGACCCGCCAATGCACGGTGAACAATCTGGTCATCTGGATATACTTTCTATGCCCTGGCGGTTCAGGACTCTGTCACCTATATCAACGAAACTCCTTATTGAAGCGCAGCAAGTCGAGTGACTTTTGAGTTCAAGATATAACAGAAAATAGTCAAGGAAACATGGACAACAGCCCAGGTAATTCTCTTATTATAAAGCATATACATACAAAAACATATTTTAGTATAGCTTTCAGACCACAGCTATTTTAAATGGAAATGTTGTTTTTATTTGTTAGAAAATATATTTCGTGTGCGTGTGCATATATATGTACGCCTATTATAAAAGGTTGAGGGGATGTTATAATGTTTATGAATATGGATGTTGAATGATATTTGGACCTGCTTGAGTGATGCAGATCAACCTGTTTAAGAAATATATATATAATGTATTTCAAAAACAATGGACATAAACTGAAAAATTCACAAATATGCACATTAGCCTATACCTTATAATAAAACGAAATAGCCTATAACGAACTAGCGTATAGAGTTTGATACGACTATTGTGTACGCGCGATGACTGCAATGTTCTACACTGTCAACCGCAGGCACCGTTGTAGTTCCATGGAAAACTACATTTTTAGCATATAGCAAACCTGACTTATTAAGACACAGACAGCTCACAGACTATTTGCAATCAACAGGCTGATTCATACGATTTGTGTAATGTTTGCAACAAACTTGCATTATTTTCATGTAAAAAAAAAACTAATGTGGAGCATGACAGAAGTTCGCGAAAATTAAGATGAATTATCAATTAATATACTGTAAATGGCTTGAAATATTTACATGCAAAGTCGTATTGTGTTTCCATGTTGGGAGCTGTGCGTATTAGACCTTTGTTTTTTAAACGGATTTTTGGTAGAAACAACTGGCTTATTATAGACTACTGCTTTAGGCTACTGTGGGTACTTACAGATTTATAATACAAAAAAAAACGAGTCATGTCCATATTTGGCTTGAGCATCGCTGCATGTTTTTTTCTCACGCGTGCGTAGTTAATGACAGGGAGGACGCCCACTTAGAACCTTAGAACAGACAACACAGAGGGTGCCAACCTTTAAAGCACTGGGTCATAACTTGAAGGCCAATCTTTGGAGTAAACATCAGCCAGAATGTACACCACGATCTAGGTTAGAGGTAGTCTTGGAATGCATGCTATTATTAGGCCATACATTACCTTTCGACATTCGGCAGATTTTGCCTGTACTGTAGCATCATCATGTATGCCAAATTGAGTAGCATATTTAATATAAACATTAGGACTAGTGTGCGTGCATAAAATAAAATATGATTAGTACTGCTTTTTTTAGACTATTTGCATGATACTGCCAAACAAAAATAGCATAATGCTACATAATAGCCTATTATGTTAATGAGAGAGTGACTATTACATTACAGTAGACCAGAATAGGTCTTTTACAAAAAGTAAAATGCATGAAAACAGCACCTGAAAGGTGATATCGAACATCTCATCCGTTATAATAAGTGATATTATGGTCGTCACGTATTCCCCTGCGAATAGGCTACAACCTGCGTCGCAGTCGTGATAATGCTGGGCATCATGCGCCAGACTCCTAATGTGCACTGTACCAGTCCTAGGCGGACAGCACGTGTACAAGCTACAGCATCCACGTGCTGCGCGTGATTTCCAGGCACCCGCCTCTCCCGGTTGTTCCTATTAGATCGCGCGCAATGCTCGTTCACAGGCACAGCCAAAGCTTGCACATGGAGGGATTCCTCTTGCTTTGCTGCAACATAGGCTACAGCTTGGTCAGTGGGTCAGAGGGGCTTTTGCATTGCTTAATGTGAAATCCAACATTATTCGGGGTGAAACAACATTTGGAACAATGTTAAACAAACATTTCTTATTATTGTGATTTTAGGTATTTACAGGACAGTTACTACTTTGGTGGCTGGGATGCTTGACAAATTTTTAGGTTAAGCAATTAGATTGGCCCTAATTATGGGGCAATGTTTGAGCTGGTATTTTGACATTTGGCAAATAGTAGTGTCCTAATAAAGAAATCCAACATCAACATCATCAATTTGTTCAAAATAACTTCCACATAAGTATAATCCTAAATTATAAGAGAACACATTAATCAAACTAGAGTAAACAACCTGTGCATAATATCCAGGCCACTTCCTTGTGTAAGTTAAAGGTCTCAGCTCAAGGCTCAAATGACCAAGTAGTCCTCTGGTAATCATTTGTGTTCTTATAACTGATCTTGTGACCTGCTACACCCAACTGCATCATAAGTACAGAGGGAGTTCATAACTGCTTTATATACCATGTGCTACATTACAAAACTTAAGGCATGAGACTAGGCTACCATCATCATGCTGAGGAACAGATCTTCAAGAACTTCAGCATAGAGATTCCAAAATATACAAAATGATTTGTAATGGTAAATATTTCTACTTTACTAAAGTTAGGTATTAAATGGAATTCAATTTCTATTTTTATGGTCCATTGGCTTCCATGGAAGTATCATTCAGGAGGTCAAGTGACATGCGCCACAAGAACCTTAATAAAGAAACATCATCTGGAATGCCTCCTTTGTAGCCCCATGAGCCCTATACTCTTTCATGTTCCGGATGCATAGTTGAAAACATTCAGATCAGAGAGAATTCATAGCGTGCTAGATGAATTAAAGAAAGGTTGTGACTTAGTCATGAAATGAATATGGTTTCGCACTTGTTTATCATGTATCCTATGGGTGGGGCATCTGCACTGGATTTAGTTTGTTTTGCAGTATAGGCCTACCTTGTGTGTTGTCTAGGTCATGTGTAACCTGTGGCTTTCCTATAACGTGGTCTAGCAACATGTATAGATGCTATGAAAGGTTTGGGGTGGATGAATAATATGGATTGTAGATTGTTTAGAGACAGTGGCACACATGATACTCTAATGATGAGCTTCAACTGTGTTTGTGCATTTAAGTTATATTCACGCCCTCGTGTTGGATTAAAGTCCAAGCTGTACAGGTACAGGAACTGTAGCCACATGTAACCTGTCAAGTCCAGAGTACCTTGTAATCAGTTGACACGTGTCAAGGTATAAGGGGTCCTTAGGACTAAACACATCACGTGTTTTAGCAAGGAGAGAAAAAAAACATAGATAACTCAAGGTCTTGCAGAGAAAACATTTAATTACTTTCTAGACTATATGATATGATAGTTGTGCTACAGTATGTGAAATAATATGGCCCACTACATAATCTGTTGACATTCATGCAAGAAATTCAAGGGCAATTTATTTTGTGAAAATACATATGGATACAGTTTTATTGGTCAGAAACAACTTATGAAATATATTAATCACATTCCTTACAAAAAATATTGAAAATTCACACTCCCTTTTTAATCAGTTTGTTATGTAGGCCTATAGTTATTTTGATGCCCACACAATTAAATTAAACTGTCAACAACTTGGTCAGTAACAACGTGACTGTTCGCGTTCTACACAGCCCTCGGTGTTTCCGGTGAGTCTGTGGAATGTAAGCTGTACACACCCTGACAGCCTTTCCCCCGAAGGCTGCTCTATTAAATCCCTCTCTTTAGAAACGTGAATCGTGATCCCTTGCGCTTGTTATTGTGCTGCTGCTGCTGCTGCTGCTGTTGTTATACACGGGACTGCGCAAAGAGCCTTGTGAGCCGGGCGGGAACTGTGTCAGGAGTCCATGTGAGCTCACGGTCAGGTGGCTAGCGGGTTACATCGGTCTGCGGGCGTGGAGCCCGAGGGGGAAGGCAAGCCTCGCTATTGAAAGCATCGAGCAGCTGGCTGGCTCAGCGTACACGTGAGGGGCAGTCTCTCATCCAGACAGAACAGCGTGTACTTTAGAGGATGTACTTCTGTGGCGTAGGAAGGAGACGAACGAATGTATGGGCGTGGCTATGAGGAAACTTGCTATGGTTTACCGCAGTGCTGTTTTCATGGCTGTACTTGTTTGCCCCTGTACATAACATATATTGTCAGTATGATTTAAAATGTGTTTTAATCAAATTTAATCAAATCAAATAATTATTATTATTACAATAATTATTACAAGTATGCTACAATATAATGCCATTATTATTTACTTTTAGAAAGTATATTTTATTTATTTTACTTACACTAGCCTATATTGTCTTAGATTTGGCTTTTTTTGTGGGTCTTCTAGAAAACAAGATGTCCCAGCTATAGCATCTGGGTCCAGATATTTGTGGTTGTGTTTGTGAGAAACAAAAAGTCGGCCAACTAAACTAGTTGGATCAAAGTAGATCATTGCTCAACACTTATCCTGACCTACATGCGCATTTCAGCAGAAATCTAGAAATAGATACGGGAAATGAACACGCCTCCGCCTCCCTCTGCCGTTCCAGGTGGTGTTATCCTGTATGCAGGCTCATCTGGCAGTGCCAGCCCCAGTCCTGGCAGCCCTTCCAGCGGGTACCAGACCCAGTCGCCCTCCTCTCACTCTCAGCCTTCATCCCCGGAGGGTGTCTCCTTTCAGGAGATCGGGGCCCTGAAACAGAGAGGGGAGCAACGCGGAGGAACCCCTCCTTCACCCAAAATGGTCTTCCAGTTCCCTGAAGTGAATAATCCACCAGCTGCTCAACTTACGGCTGCCTCTACAGCTACCTACAGCCATCCCATAGTGGCTAAAAGACCATGCGGCTTTACCGGCACATTCACCAGTAAATACCAATTCATTGGCCTCCTTTGATAATGATGATTCTGTGAATGTTTCATTAAACTTTTAGTTGGCGTTAACTTATACTCTAATTGCTCTTTTAGAAACAGGTGGCATGGTCCTGCTGTGTAAAGTGTGCGGCGACATCGCTTCAGGATTTCATTACGGGGTCCATGCCTGCGAAGGCTGCAAGGTAAGGAGGTCCCCAGAAAGGTGTTTTATTCATTCACATATAGACACGCATGCTTGGAGATTAAACTTGGTTTTGTCATATCTCTGCAGGGTTTCTTTCGGCGTAGCATTCAGCAGAATATCCACTACAAGATGTGTGTGAAGAACGAAAACTGCCTGATCATGCGCATGAACCGAAACCGCTGTCAACACTGCCGCTTCAAGAAGTGCCTCTCTGTGGGCATGTCCAGAGATGGTGAGAGGCCCTGTTTTTTGTCATAGCACTCTTATCTATGCCATCATATCATCGTGTAGTATTCCGTGTATGGTGAACATGGAAGGGAACTGTAGTAGGAGAACCTGGTCTAAAGCTGTAGAGTGTTACTGTAGGGATATCCTTCTAGATGGTTCTAGTGTTCAAGGTGGTCAATCATTTGATTGAATTTGATTTCCATCCCCTACTACACCTTAATAGCTAATGTTCTAGTTTATGGTTGTTGAGTTTATGGTGAAAACCTTCAATAATATCCTACAGTAATTTTGGACAGAATGATATTCCAACATCAATTTCCTCCTGAACAAAGAAAACAAACAAAATAAATCATATATCCAGTTTTGTAGAAGCTGTTACACAGCCTTCTACAGATCACCCATTTTCTTCATTTGTGTTCCAGTCCTCTCCCCTCCAACATACTTTTTGTCTTTGCTCTTTTTTGTTGTTTTATTTTTTTTCATCCCCCTGGTGGCTGATTTATGACACGCGGAGCTTTGGCGTCCCAGTGGTCATCAGTCATGCAGAAACTGCGACAAATGCGGCTTATTTTGGGAAAGTGGGGCATGAGGCTGTTGATTACCCCATGCGTTCAAGTTAATGGGCATTCACACCGACTACACATTAGTTTCCCAGCACTGACATGTACAAACAGTCATATTCTGTGTTGTGTTCTCCAAAAAATGCTTGTCCCGTTAATCACAAGAACCTAGTTGATAAATACAATTAGGACAGTCAGCGCTCATCTGCTTTGCTGCATTGTTTCCCTGCTGAACTCATCTCTCTTGGGATCTGATGAAACTAGGTGATTATAAATCATCTGCTTATCTGGAGCAAACGATTTTAGATGACCCAAAAAATGCAAAACGCAGGCGCCACAAAACACCTGCTAATTCATCAGATTTGTTTTTATCAGAATAAATACACAATAGAATAGAAAAGAATCAGAATACAGAATACAGACACCGTTTTCATTTATATGGCAACATTGTTTTTACGAAGGCAGTAAAACAAAATAACACAAAGAGAACATACACATTTCCCACAGCCCTTTAACATCTCACATTTCATTCGTTCAACTATGAGCTCTGTATTCATTCACCTTTACATTTATCCTTCATTTTAGCTTTATCTTCACATTTTCTTTACCTCTCTGTCTCCTGACCTTTCTCTTCCACCACTCTGTCACTCTGCTAATGACATCATTGCCTTCTACCCAACCCACTGACCTACTTTTGCATACTAGAGAGAACCGGTGCTCAGAAAGGCAGAGGAGAGTGGAACACAGAGAGAATGGGGGAGGTGGTTGAGAATACAGTAGCAGAATGCTATTAATAGGGTTGCCAGAGGAGGTACATTGTCGAAACAAAAGGGGGATGCGGACTAGATAGATCTCAAAGGAATAAGGTGATAAAAGGGGGTTGTTGTCCATGTTATGGTACATGGTTGGTGTTGACAGGTTAGCTGTGGAATAATAAATCACACTGGTTATTGACTTTCAGATGTAGCAATTTAATCAGATCACACAATGGCAACTTTATTTGCTGCAGTTCTGCAGCAATAGAACATGCGAATCATATCCCATTACATTCACTGCATTCTGTCTCAATTAGTTTGTCAGTAACAACATTCTAAGCTAACAAAGTCTATTCTATTCCCCAGCTGTGCGTTTTGGACGTATTCCCAAACGGGAGAAGCAGAGACTACTGGATGAAATGCAGAGCTACATGAACAGCCTCAGTGAGTCAGCATCTATGGAAGTGGAGGCTTCGCCAGCTTCTGAGGACCCCTGTAGTCCAGAGAACCTGTCGAGCGATGGAGCTGGCTCCATGTCCCAGTCCTACCACAATAACAACTTTCTGAACAATGAGGAGAAACCACTCAAGATGGCTGCCGCTAACAACAGCAACAGCAGTCCTTCCTCGTTCCTAAACACTCCAACACAAGAATCTACTTTCTCACACTCGGCAGCTCAGTCCCAATCTCAATCCCAGAGCCAGTCTAGTCTAGCTCAAGCGTGCCAGTCAAACCTGACATCTAGCTACCATTGCCCTGTTGTCTCCAACAACAACAACAACACTACTAGCACCAGCATTGACAACGCCAAGTACAGCTACACCCCTTCCTCCAATCAGAATCAGTGCCCTGTCAGTGGCAGCCTATCGTCTCAGTCTTTCCAAGCCAATCACAATAGTTTCCAAGCGTGCGATTCCAGGAATCAAACTCCCTGTCCTTGGAAGCTTAACGGAGGAGCTAAAGTGCTGGTGAGCGCCGAAATTCCTTTATAGTTACTGTACATGGTTGACTCTTTGCTTCCAGTGTAAATAATCTGAATGAATACAGGTTTATACTTATGACTAAACAAATAGGTAGTAGATGCACCACCCTTAATAAGCCTTACACACATAGGGCTTATAAGCATTACAGTCAGCAACTGTTACCTTCTATTAAGACCAACCTAACCTACTTTGTCGTCCTCCAGGCATGTCCTTTGAACGCGTGTCCTGTGGTGCCTTCCAGTCGCACCAGTCAGGAGGTGTGGGAGTCATTTTCCCAGTGTTTCACCCCAGCAGTCAAAGAGGTGGTGGAGTTTGCCAAGAGTATCCCAGGCTTCCAGAACCTCAGCCAGCACGACCAGGTCATGCTGCTCAAGTCTGGTACCTTCCAGGTACGTCCACCACAAAAGCAAAATGGCATGGGATCGACATAAAGTGTAACCAAACACTAAATAACACTAAACCAAACACTACATATCACCATAATAGGTTAAACCCTTATAATGAGTGAGTGATCTGGTTCCAATATAATACAAGTAATAACTTGTGTATATAAATGTGCATATAAAACAATATTGCTGTGCTGTTAGAAAGTCATTTTTAAAACTCCACCCCATGCTAACTTGTGGACTTTGTGGACCATGTGGACTTAATGCTGACCAGTTCTGGTTATCTCCCTAGGTTCTGATGGTGAGGTTCTGCTCATTGTTCGACCCGAAGGAGAGGAGTGTGACGTTCCTCAACGGGCAGACGTACTCACTGGCCTCGCTCAGGGCCCTTGGCATGGGCCCCCTGCTGGACGCCATGTTTGATTTCAGCGAGAAGCTGGGATCTTTGGGTCTGGAGCCCGATGAGATGGCGCTCTTCATGGCTGTTGTGCTGGTCTCTGCTGGTAAGACCACCCGCATATTCCCACGGGCTCTCATGCATACATACTATAGCCATATCTGCGTACATACTGTACAAAGAAAGTCCTAACCTTTATATCGTCTCTTTTGTCTTCCTCAGACCGCTCTGGTATAGTGGATGTCTGTGCGGTGGAACAGCTGCAGGAGAATCTGATCAAAGCCTTGCGCTCGCTTGTCACTCGTCGTCGCCCCGACGACAGTGCCCTCTTCCCGAAACTGCTACTCCGCCTGCCGGATCTGCGCACGCTCAACAACCAGCACTCCGACAAGCTGTTGGCGTTCCGCATAGACCCTTGAAAGGTCTGCAGGCGGCCCCGCCCGGAGAACCAGAGCGCACTTGGGGGGAACCTGCTTTGGGGGGAACCACCCTGCTCCTCACGCATTGCCTAGTGTTGCTGCAGTCGCTGGCCTCTGTGTGGTGGACAGTACCTCTGGGCAGGTGTGCCACGACGGACAGCAGTGAACACTGAAAGATGCATGCAGGCTCCAGAAACTGTTCTCTCAAATCGCTTCCAGGATCGCTGCAATTATTCTAACAAAACAACAGCAAAAAGACAAAGCTTGTGCTTTCCCATGTATCTGTTGACAGTAAACATACCAATACTGAGTTACCACCGCTCTTTCCTATTGACTGTCAGTGACAGTGGCCTCTCTGAAGACCAAAAAAAGAAATAATAAAAGAGAGGGCCTATTCCTTCTTGGTCATTCCTCACGTAATGTTTTCATCCTGTCCCAGTACAGTCACGCAGCTGACAAGAAGGAAACATTATTCTATAGTCAGAGATAAAGGAAGTAAACGCTATGATATCTTACTATACAGTGAATATAAATCTTTAACTCAACATATAACATAGCAATTAAATGTCATCCACCCTGTACTGAGAGGGCAGTTTGTATATGCACTGGTGAATTGAGCTAAGATATTTTCATAATATGTCATAATGTTGGAAATCTTTATGTGACTCATTCAAGTGGGATCATTGCTCTACGCATCACAGTTTTTAAAAATTGAAAATAAGTTGCATTGTATTTATATGCATAATCAGGGAGATATTATTGGTCATTTTAGACCATGTTTGATGGGTTATGTATGTAAGATGTTCTGTTGTACATGTTGTATATAATCTCTATATTTGGTTATTATTCTAGTAGTTTGCGGTTTTATCAATATCTGAATTATTGGATTATAATATGAAGTTAACGCTATCGACAACACGTAGCTGAATGCCACCCTAGGCTAAAATAATGCAGCTTCAAATATAAACTTTTTATTTGAACCCTGTGTCATTAAAATAAATGTAACATCAGTTAATTTCATCACCTTGTGAATATTTTGTATATGTTTTATGGAATACCATAGAGTACATCTATTAAATTACATTGTATAGCATTTCTCCTGTGTTCATCTTGTTTCATTTCCTTGCTTGAACTCCGATCAGGTTTGACCGGGCATGCCAAGGAGCTGTATCCTAGCAACAGTCAATGAGCCAATCACATTTCAGTTCTTGAAAGTCATTAGGGAATAGATTAGTAATAAGAACCAGCATTTGAGTGCATTGTACTACATGTAATTTCAGCTTTTCACTTCAATTTAATTAGAATTTACTGCGGAAAGCTTAAAAATGGGGAGGGGAAATTTACACAGTTGGTTTCTATTTGAATTTTTCGTTTAATTTAATTCTATTTGAGTATTTGTAAATGTATGTTTGAGTTAAAGAATACATCTAGGTGGATAGTTAAGATAGACTGCAACAATACATACATTTGTAACACATAGTTTCCTGCCCCATAATGCTACTGTAACTGTTTTAACCCTCGTAATGTACTCGTAATATAGTTTTTAGCCACACGGCGGCGCCATCTGATTGTGTATGATTTGT
>JAODUG010004274.1:0-10685 GCA_027564795.1 Aphredoderus sayanus
CTGTCATCCTGGAAGCTGGTCATCCAACCACTCAAACTCGCACTCCTCGTGGGCAGCAAACTCTAAGCCCCCTCTGGGCTCCACCTGGAACCCATTCGGGAAGGAGACCGCTGGTCGAGGTGAGGGGCTAGCTGCGGGTGGGGAGGCGGCATGCAAAGTGGGGCCTACACCAGCCTCAGAGCCAGCTAGAGGTGGTAATTCAAAATACAACATGGGGTTATCATCCACCTCCTTCGGGAACAGCCGGAGCCTCTTCCGGATTGTCCCCAGGGACATTTGTGGGCATATGTGGCATGCCGGGTCTTCCTCGAGGAGGGCAGCCTCGGCATGCGTCTCCTTAGACCTTGGAGTGACCGCACCCAGGGTACATTCTTGATGCCGTCATATCCTGTTAGGAGACAAGAGATACACACACACAGGCACTATGGGGCTGGTGAGTAAAATCAAGACACACCAACTCTAAAGAGTTTTGAGCTCTATGTGTAATATCAAAATTGTGATTTTGCGTATAGTTACGGTTAGTAGGTTATTCAACAGGATTCCTTGCCAAGCAGAGCGAAGCAAGAAAATAGGAAGTTGATTTTTTTACACCCCATGGGGGTCAGGGGCGCGGCATTGACCTCTCAGCCATTCGGCTGAGTTTTTCGATTGGATTACCATGATTACATGATCATGTACCATAAGTAACAGATCACAGTTCCTGCGGTAGGGAACCTGATTATTCTTACAGCTGTTAGTATCGCTTCATCTAGCTCTACCTCTGCTGCCATTGTTGAAACTACCATATATTATCAAATAAAAGCTTCATTAATTGTCAAAGCACTTCCCACCTCTGCCCACCTCTACTGGTTGTTGATTACACTAGTTGATAGCAATAGTCATACAGAGACAGGCTATGTGTAATCTCTCTAATGCTTCATTACTTTAAATTTCTCTCTCTCTCTCTCTCTCTCTCCCTCGCGATGCACATATTTTGCATACAAACTCAATGTTAATAATTAACATATCAATACATGTATAAAACCTTTAACAGATGGTACCTACAGTATAAGTGCCGTCCTGACATTTGTAACAGAGTGTTCGCTGGCTGCCACCAGTTTGCTGTGAGGAACATTTTATTGTGGATGGAATTAATGGTTCGATCTTGTCTGCAGACAAGTCAATTATACTTCAAGCCATGATTGTGACGACTGTCTTATCAGAGACCTGCCAGCTTTGATCAAAGGACAGGGGGAGTTTGACGAACAGGTCGGCCTAAGGCTCCTGACGGGTGATGTGAAGCTTGCCCTCCTCCTGGTGTCACACCAACACAAAAAACACAGGTGATGTCAGAATGACATCATATGTCGGATTAGTATGTGTGTGTGCGTGTGCACGTGTGTGTGTGTGTGTGTGTGTGTTTACATGTGTGACTCACGTGCACAATAAAGAAGGAATCAGCATTAGCATTCCCATTAAACACATTCAGAATGTAACGAACACAGAAAAAGTCTAAATATTTGCACACAATAATAGAGCAGATGCTTGTATCCAAAGAGGGTTAAAGTGAGTACAATTACAAGTAACATATTATCAAGAAGCTGCTCAAGGATGTATATACAAAGGCACATCGAACATGAGATTGAACCCAAAACCTTTAAACTGGTATTCAACTACCCTAACCACTAATTTGCTCCACTTAAAAATAAATAATCATAGATAATAGGTAATTAATTGGTAAATAAAAAGTGATTTTAAATGGGTTAGTAAGTTTACAAACAAAATATGCCTGGGTTTCTTTCATGAAACCATGTAATCTACAGTATCTGTACATGGATATTACTGTTGATATTATGCATGATGGTTAAGTTAGAACATCAAATCACAATGGTGGCATTGTTGCTGCTGTGTGATGCTTCATATCTAAAGACCAAAGAGTAATATACCTGTTGAGTGGAGGGCAACGGCATGCTGTCCTTGTGCCGAGAGCAAACCGGGGACCTTTTTAGCTCCACCACGACCCGACCGGATCTGCTCTGGTTATTTTCAGCTTCAAGTCGACGGAGAAAGTAGAGAGAAAAAACTGTCAACCGTCATTCGACATGTTAATTACAAAATACAGCATATATAGTTACATTTAAGCATTTGTTACATTTATAAAAGGAACTCAATGTATGAAAATTAGAAGTCTCTCCTGACTTACTTAATTTGCACAGTTATTTACTTTTTGGTGTCAAAACACCTGCAGCTGGTGGTCATTAACAGTGCTGCATTTAAGCGCTTCTTTATTAACTTCAACACTCATCCATGGTGGTTGCAGGTCAGGTCATGACATGTTGTTAGCTCTTCTCAGAACTCAGCCCTACTGCCCACCTTTGTCCCTTTTTACCACCACTACCCACTCACTACCACCACAAAATGGTGCTTGAAAGGGAAACAAAAAGCACTCTCTTCTTTCTGAGTAAATATCATCTTTTATTTTAGACCTCTCTCTCTCCACACCTCTCTTTCATTCCCTCTGATCTCTCTGTGCCTCCGCCTTACCATGTTAACTTTGAGGGAGCTTTTACTATAGCTGTGTGCTGTGTTAGCATTTAGTGTTAGCACACTAACAGATAGTTTTTATAGTATTTAACATTTAACAGTGGACACATGTAGCTTAAATATACATGTTGATGCAGGTTAGCATGATAGACTGGCAAACAATGAAGGATGGTCACATTGATGGTTTGTATAGATTAGTTAGATGATAGTGTTGCCAAATCTATAAGCAGAAAATTCCATTTATTCCATTTTTTGTCCTTTCTTTGGCTGTGAAAGCCAGTACCTAATCATATACTTTATATTGGCTTTTAGCAATCTCATATGTCTTTTCCATTGAGCCTGTACAACTTTATCTCTCTAAATTTGAAGTTGTTCAACCTTTATAAGAAGTATTTCTTAAAGAAACACTAATTAGCTGTTGTGAAACTGTTATGGTGTGATTTTGTGTTTTGCATTGTCAATTGAAAATGCACTTGGTCTGCTATCAGTTTTGTACTAAGAGTAGGGAAATCTTACCACATACCTGTGAAAATAGTACCAAAACGATAACAAAAAATAGAATAAAAGATATAAAAGTGTCCTGGGAGGAGCCCTCGGGGAACACCCAGGACTAGGTGGAAAGATTATATCTCCACACTGGCCTGGGAACGCCTCAGGATCCCCCAGTTAGAGCTGGTTAATGTGGCTCAGGAAAGGGAAGTTTGGGGTCCCCTGCTGGAGCTGCTGCCCCCTTGACCCGACATTGGATAAGCGGTTGAGGATGGATGGATGGATAAACGTTTCCATGCAATCAAAATTAAGAAGCATTTTGACATTACCTTTTTAAAAGAGCTTAGGACTGTTTTGGACTACCTAGGGATGATACTTATATAGCACCCTTCAAAGTGAAGCTTCAAACCTATCTTTATATTCAAGTCCAGTCATAGTTATACCGGCATGCCAGGCTTTCAGTGTTTAAATGATTAGGAAATAAACTAATTGATATGCTTCAGTTCTTCATGTGAGTTTAATCAATTTGGAGCTGCTGCTATGATGCCATGGACCAGGACATTATATGGACAATATTGTCTAGATCCTTCCACAACCATCACCTGCCCCTTCGATAAGAGATGTGTGGTTGGAATGAACAGAACAGACTTCTCAGTCTCCCATGGTCACAGCCTCATGTGGCATTTATTATTGCCATAATGAACTGACTATTGTGTATTATGGCCAGTAGCAGAGATATAGAGAGGTGGGCAGTATGCAGAAATCAAACTTTTTACTCGAAGAACAGGCAAAAGCAGGCAATAATCCAATACACAACAAGGCAGATAGGCAAAGGCACAGTCAGCGGCTAGGCCAGAGGCAAACATGACAGACCAAAGGCTAACTGGTAATACCAATAGAACTCAAAGGTACGCTTTGCTGCAGGCTAAACTCAATAACTCAGCAGGGACAAATGGGGATAAGTGTGGTTTAAAGACACAGGTGAAAACAATCTCATAATGATGGACATGATGGTGCTGTATTCCAGTTGTAGGTTACAGATTACGCAATAATGTTAACTCCACATATATTGCACCCAACTGTCCATGGAAGAGTTGGATCCCTCTGTGGTCCTTCCCAAGGCTTATTTCACCTAATTTTACGGATGTTTTTCCCCATGGAAGGAGAATGTCTTAATGTCCATCTTAAAAGTTGGCTTGTGCAATCCTTTCAGACTGTAATGTGATTAAAAGGTATGTTAAGCAATTGTAAACTAATCCACTTTTGTGTGGTTGTTTGTTTTGTCTCCCTGTGCTACAGATGCAGTGGCTGAACAGCCACTACAATACCATTCGGCTGCTAATGGGTGCGGAGCTGGAGAAGCAAGGCCAGAACGAGAAGAAGGAGTGGATCCCTAAAAGTACGAAGTCTCGTCGGAAATTCCGAATCCCCAGCGGCCATTGTCATCTCCTCCACCTGGCCTTACTGTCCACTCTTCCCCACCTGGTTTGAGGAGCTGCCCAGCCTCTCCATTTGTCACCCGTATACGCCAGCAGCAATTGAGCTAAATTAGACTGTGATGCACAGAGGTTTAAGTTGTTGATGTTATGTTTTGTCTTGGTCTTGTCTTGTCATAAAAAAATAAAATAAAATAAAATAAAAAATAAAATAATGAAATGAAATGATGATCTGAAATATGCCCATTCCTAGAATGGTCACTGTCCATTTCTACATGTTTGTTTGGCGTGGAGGGTCTTGTCAAGGTTTTAGAAGAAAAAAAAAAGAAAAAAAAGTAAGGGTCCACACATCCATTATTGGACACAATCTGTATGCAGTGGTGATGATAATAACAGCTGAAATTAAAGTGTCATAAAAAAAAAAAATCCACTTTTGTCAAATCCACCAATCTCCTTGCGCTCCGCTAGTTTACCATTCTCTGTGCATGCTGAAAAAAGAATCCAGTACTACACAGCCCTGGATCTATAAATAGAAACAATATCAAAGTGGTGCAGACATTATCTGACATGTAACAAAAATATCCTAGCCTTTGCAATGCTGTTCCAATGTATGCTACGGAGCTTCTGAAGGAGCACCATATGGCATTGAAGGAAGAAGTGTTTTTGTTTTGATCGAGTTCAGATATCAACAAGCTTTCTCCGGAATGACTTAGTATACCTTTAAGGGATGTATAAATACATGTGAAATATAATTTATTTGACTTTTTGTCTTTGCTAGCAGCGCCACACATATCATGTCTGGCCAGAGGGGAGAACTGAAGTAATGGAAATATTTTTCTCATGTACCAGTTGGTTTTGCAACCTAATTTGTTTGATTTGAATCTATGTTTTGTTTATTTGAAGAGACTAAATGATTAGTCACACACACATTGCTTCTGAATCATAATCAGGAAAAACTTTCTTTGAACATCTGCTTTGTGTGTCTACATCTGTTTGTGTGCGCGTGTGTATATATGTTCACATCTGCATATATTTTGCCTTTTTGTGTTTATAGCCTGTGTAGGTGTGTGTGCCTTTAAACTACCTGTGTGCATGTGTGTTTGCCATTTTTAAAGACAAACATACCCCCATATTCCACAATGCAGAAGATGTTACCCATAGTGCAACAGTGCCCCCTAAAGGTACAAATCAAACACTTTCTACTCATTATAATGAGGTATTATGGCTAACACAGGATGACAGTGAGCTACCAGTCCACTTTCCAATGCTTAGTTACCTATTTAGGGTATAAACAACCAAAAAACATATCTACCAATCCAATTACAGTGAGTGCTGTTCCCTTCTCCAGCAGTCAGACAGTCTTCTATGCTTTTTTGTTGTGGCTTAAATAGGTTCATTATACAGATACCAGAAATGATGTAGTAAAATCAATTGTTATGGCCACTGTGAAGGCAATGCCAACCAACTCATATTGTGTATTGTGTAAGTGTCTTGCTAAGTTTTGCGTGTATGGGTAAGGCAAGAGTGTGTGTGTGTGTGTGTGTGTGTGTGTGTGTGTGTGTGTGTGGGTGTGTGTGTGCGTGTGTGGGTGTGTGTGTGTGTGTGTGTGTGTGTGTGTGTGTGACAGGGGGCATGCATTACAGTTCTGTGTAAAAGAGAGTAGGCGAGATGGGCAGGAAGGGAGATAGAGACAGGGTTATAGCCTACACTTTATCATCTCCCCCTGTGGCATGTCACTGCACCAACAGTTATTTACAACTCTGTACAATACTCAAGGTCCAAACAGCCTTATAATAGCTACAATGTTTTTCTCACCACACATCCCAGATTAAATGTATCATTACCAATTCTCTTAGTCCAACATGTTCTGTAATGATAGGTTAATTATTTTACACTGCTTGGCATGATAAGTAAATCAATAAACACATGACCACTTAACAGCTAAAGGTACTTTCAGTATTGATTACTCTGAAAGAGTCTCAATGACCCCATTTTATTATAATCTACTTCAGACAACAAGTAACATTGGTAATTGAGTCACATTATTTGTTTAGGACAGATATCGCTCCATTTATTTGCAGTTATTTCTTTTTTTGTAATTTGTGGTTTGAATTAACATGATTCAAAATGACACTTAATTTGTTATTTGCTCTCTACTGCAAGCTAGATAATAAACATGGAAGTTATGTGTTTGAACTCCAATGAGATATAATGGTTAAAGTGATATACCAGTAGCCATTTTTATAGCTCTAATGTAACACTTGCCTCCAGAGAACGAGGCAATGAGTGGAAATTAGGAATAACAGAGGTTTTTTGTTGTTAAAGCAGCTGACTAAAAAATATTTTCAGAAATAGTGTATGCATTCCTTTATTTGACAAATATGCAATTTGTGCAATTTCAGTTAAAAATCACAGGCTAAGTGTAAATGTTAACAGAAAATAATTTAATATCACATCGAAGCATGCTGACAATGTCAATTCATATACACATACAGAGAGAGAGAGAGAAACAGACAGACAGACACCTGTGGTTAGTATCATACATGCAGGAGGACATTGAACTAACGATAAATAATCTTTTGAGCAACAATTTATATTGTCTGAATGTTCAAGTTAAAGAGCAATATTGTTACATTTGTCAAATGTAATATGTCTCATTTTTAAATGTTGTGACTAGTTTGATGAGTTGTATGGAGTGTGTATGAATGTAGTGAACATAGCACTCTTTGAATTTAAACACATTTGTAAGTTTAAGAACATTTTACTTTTCCCTTTTGTGGGTGTTAAAAAACAATCAATCGAAAACTATCACTTTGATTTTATGGCTGACTGAATAATGTTCTCTTATCCAAAACCCATTATAAAGTTAGTATATACTGTAGGTCTTGTATTTGTCAGGGTACTGCATGTATAAAAGCTGCAGTCAGGTCAATATCACATGTGACATGAAATTTGTGCATAACTGAACATCTTAACCCTTGTGACTATATAAATATAAATGAACCACCAGGCGGCGCCATCTGATTGTGCATGATTATTTTTATTGTCATTGCTGTGTGTATTTATTTCTTAATTAATTATTTCTTTATGTTTTTGTTTTGTTTTGTGTGCCTTCTGTTGTCCTTGGGTTGTTGTTTTGTCCTTGGGTTTCAAACTCACACCTTGTTGTGCCAGCAGTGCACATCATATGTCTTTGTAAGCTGTAGAATTAGGTTTAGCGCCTTCTATCTGCCACAAACCGTTAGTGATTTGGGTCATTTTGAACCAGAGGACATCACAAGGATTAACTTCAAGGCAGTCAGTTTTGTTTGACATAAACGAATAAGGACTGTGAAAACAAGAGCTTATTAACTAAACTATTATAAGTTAAACAATGAACAAAACACAAAAAGCCATCCAATCTAAAATTGTAAAAAAAATGCATGTTTGTGCATGCCCATTGTTCTACCTATCTCTCTTTTTGAGTAGGTTGTTTATTCATTTCCCAACGTCCATCTCTATTCTGTCATGCTCCCCACCCACCAAAAAATTCAATCATCTCATTTTATTGGCAATGCCAGCTCATGTCAGAAGACAGTCTCTCTGATGGTCTGTGAAAAGACTTCTTTATAGGGGTATCAGTCAGGGGAAAGTACAGAGAGAACACAACAAAATCATCACAAATTACTTGAAATTGGTTTGATTTAATCTGGCACAGGATTATTAAACATACACTTTGATAATTTAATTAGAAATTGGCTCTCAGACACATTATGACATGGGCACTCACCCTTGGTTATTGAATTCAGTATTGTACTGTATTCAGTTGAGCAGCTGCTGCCATGTAGGCTATTCATCACTGGAATGGAGAGTTCAAAATACTGTAGGGGCGGGGATTCAAGCAGGAAGATGCAGCGGTGTTCATGTCAACATAGACTCACTGGCAACATCAATAAAAGTTACCTTTGGAACACAACTTGAATAGTACAAAAACATTGTTTCAATCATTTCCATTTTGAAGCTACAAAATAAGTAGATTATGTACATTAGTATTACTATCTTATGAATTTATAGCGTTAGCTTGCATGTGGTTTCTAGTTTTATGTTCATGGACTGGAGGAAGTTGATGGCAGCAATAAGCCCCACTAAGGCAGGTTTTGTTGGGAAAGGAAACAAAACCAAGAAGTCAGCGTCCAATTTTGCTGCTCTGTTTCAGCTTTATTTTAAACAGAATGCCCCCAGACTCTTGTCACATGCTGTAGTGCTGTAGTCATGTCTGGCACCGTGACACTTGACACATTTCTCAGCAAGGCTCACCTTTCTAACTAATCACATAAGCTCAATGGCTCCTGCATGTCAATCAAGGATGTTCACTGTAATGCAGGTAGAGACAGCGACATATTAGCCGTCACTATAAAAGATTAATGTATGCGGGCCAAGTCAACATATTACAAGTTTACACCTTGTGTTGCCTTGTGTGTCAGTTTGTTGCCCGTGCACACACAAACACACAGTAAGCTGCCATCCATCCATCTGACTCCACCTCTGGACAGAATGGCACAGTAGGGGGACACAGATTAGAGTGCACCGTTCACCACACTGTGGTCACTACTGCGACATCCAACAGACGTTTGGCTATGTTGGGTTCCAAAGCCTACTGGTTTCCAGTTGTGTGCACGTGGTGTGCATGCGCATGTTTACTTAACAGCAGCAAATCTCTGACAGCAAACATTCCCTCTCTCAAGTATTACCTCTATACTCCATCTGTTCTCTTGACCTCTTATCCATTAGGGTAATGAGCCGGCCAAAGGGTCATGAGAGCAGCCCAGGTATCCCTGTCTGCAGCAGCACCCACCAGCTACTCCCCAGGATCCCCCGCCGCCCAGCTGGGAGATATCATCCCTCCAGTGTGTCTTGGGTCTGCCACAGGGTCTCTTCCCAGCTGGGCATGCCTGGTACACCTCCAAAGGGAGGCATCCTTACCAGGTGGCTAAACCACTCCTCTCCTCTCAATGAGCAGCAGCAGCTCAACTTTGAGCTCCTTCCAGGCACACCCAGCCACCCTGCGGAGGAAACTTCTAGACATTTATTCTTTCAGTCACTACCCAAAGCTTGTGACCGTAGGTAAGGGTGGGAACGTAGACCGACCATGAAGGGAGAGCTTTGCCTTACAGCTCAGAACCCTCCTCACCACGACAGTCCACAACAACACCCACATTACTGCCACTGCTGCACCCAACTGTCTGTCAAGCTCACCATCCCTTTTACCCTCACTCGTGAATATGACCCCAGGTCAAGTCAAGTTTATTTGTTTAGCCCTTAATCCCATTATAGTCTCAAAGGGCTTCACAAGCCCACATTTCACAAAGAAACAAACACTGCCTTAAGCTGCTCCTCTCCCTGGGCAAGGAAAAACTTCCATTAAAACTACATGATTTAAAAAAGGGAAGAAATCTTGGGAAGGGACCACAGAGAGAGGAATCTACCCCGAGATACTTCAACTCCTCCACTCAACCTCCTGGAATTCTCCCCACTCCCCACTGGAGGGGGGAAATCATCTTTGTATGGGAGAGAACCATAGCCTCAAGCCTGGAGGTGCTGATTCGCATCCCAACCACTAACACAGAGTGAGAAGAAGCACAAAGGACAACATCATCTGGCACCCTTCCACTCCCCCACCTGACACCCTCCAACACCCTCCGACCACGCCTTTTTATCCTGTCATTAAAGACCCTATCCTAAACAGGAGTGGACACAAGGTGCAGCCCTACTAGAGTCCAGCACATCGTTGAATACGGCTGACTTACAACTAATGCGAACACAGCTCTCACTTTGGGTGTACAAGGACTAAATGTCCCTCTTCCCCCACCACCCGGTTCCCCATACTCCCGCAGCACTTGCCACAGTGTCTCTGGAGGGACATGGTCATATGCTTTCTCCATGTCCACAAAACACATGCCAAAGAGCTGGTCCACTGCTCCAATATTTGGATGGAATCTGCATGTTTACAACATAATATCATATTCTTTTCAAAGGGTTTAATGCATGCATGATAAACTTTTCTTTTCTTTTCTGTTATTCTTATTTTTGTGTAAAAGTTAAAAGCTATTCATACAATAGTACCCCCAGACGCCCAAGCCTAACACTGCTAGAGATACAGGCAGACATGCAGGTAACTATAACATTCACATGTTCACAAAGGAGAACAGGTAATTAGCATTCACATGTTCACAAAGGAGAACAGGTAACTATAACATT
>JAODUG010004275.1:0-10685 GCA_027564795.1 Aphredoderus sayanus
GAGGTAGATTCCAGGGGCCAGATTTGCAGCCATGGAGGAAATCTTTACTTCTTGATGAGACTGAAAGTACAATTTAATAAAATGTTTCTTGTCCATTTGAGCTGAATGATGCTTTAGTTGTTCTTTTTTGTTTTTACTACAAATACCAGGATAGGTGAAAGATACTTGGTTGGATTCCAGACATTATGTCACATCCGGGGCCAAATCCATCTTGTTCTTTTATTTAATTAAATATTTTTTTTAGGTTTTATTTATTTAAAAAAAAAAAATCTGAGTCTTGTGTGTGACAGATGGGGAAGAACTTGAATTCTAAGATACGGTACCTTTAGGAAAAACCTTTCTACAACGTCCAAAGTTTTGGTATTCTGATAAGCTAACCAAATGTGCTAGGTCAGACTGAATGGATTCCTCTGCCGGAGTTCCTGGATGACACATATTGGTCTGGGACAGCACCTCTCTGTTTAGGAGGGTGTAGGGGAAAACACCAGGAGCTCAAGATAGATCGCTGTGGAGACTCTAGCTGCTGCTGGATCGGATACAAGTCCCTCTGCAAAGGTAAGACACCAGTGTTACCTAACAGTGGATAGAAGACTAACTTTTTATTGGGTCAAATACTGTACACATACAAATACAAAAACTTCCAAAAGGTTCCATTCAATGACTTACTGATGGTCCAATGGGTAGAGAGCAGTTTACAGATGTTAAGTCGTGGTCTTCAGGTGAATCTGCTCTAGGCTTCATCCTGTGAGCTATGCATTTCAATACATGCATATCACATCACGCCATAAACATGCTGTTGACATAGAAAGTCTTGAAACCTTGATGCCTGGACACACATTATCAGGTCATCACACTTCAGTATCTCGTATCATAACCGGTTGGAGCTGGTCTGTGACCTAGGTTATTTCTAAACCTTGGAATGTGCCTCCACACAGTGAACTGTGGAACGCCAGATGTGGATTATAATGGCGTTGTGTATGGTAATGACTGGTGGGTGGGCTCTGTGGTGAGGTATGCCTGCCGCGAAGGCTTCGTGCTGGTGGGAGAGCCCACCAGAACCTGCCAGTCCAACGGCGTTTGGACCCCGAAACCCACCTGCCTCCGTGAGTAAACAATGCTTGGCTTTGTTCTTTCCACTTCCACAGGTAGTTAGTTGGACAGGTGTGATACCTTGAAGGAGGCGTAAACAATTGTAAACCAATAACATTTTGTTCTTGTGGCGCACTAGCTGCCCATTCTGTGTGTACACTCTAAATATCTACACATCCCTGGCTCTGTAAATGGAAACACAAAGTGGTGCAGACTGCACCACGCAACGCTATCCTAGCCTTGGCAATGTGTGACCAATGTGAGGGGTGGAGCTTCTGAGGGAGCACCCAATGGCGTTCAAATATCAACAATCTCTCTCCAGAATAGCTGACTTCATCTTTTACCATCCCGCTGTCCTAAGGCATTTCAGCAGACTACCAGCAGAGGGAGCCAACCGCGGAATGTCATATGTCCGTGTTGTGGTTGGCCCCCGCTACTGGCGAGTGCACCGGGTCATTTTGACCCATATGACAGCGGGAGGGTTAAGTACTTTATGTACTTTGTTCCCTGCTTGGTTGTCAAACATCCTTGTCTGCCTCTGCATTAGGCATGTGCCGACGGGGGACCATTGAGGTTAATGAAAGAGACCTGAATGGGACCTGCTCATCCACCTGCACCAATAAAAGCTACTTCGGTCCACCCAAGCTAGGCTGCACCCATATCGACAACTGTAGGAAGAAAGAGACGGGCTGGAAGAGATTGTTAATGAAATGCGTTCCCTGCATGTGTGACTGCTCCATATCTTGTGGTGAGTGAGAGTTCCCGCCACATTCACACTCAGTACTGCAGTGTACAGGGAATGGTTGGAGGTTTAATTCACACTGAGTAGACATTGCAGTAAAGAAAAGGACTTTACACCATTTAAGTTAGTTTGGGTATTTCATGCACAAAACACTAACAGTTTGTTTGTTTCATTTTTCTTTTCTTTTATTTTTTAAGCTTCTTCATCAACAAGAACATAGTGAGGATGGGACACGGGTGTCATCTTATAAACCACTGCTTGCTCTGCTGGATCACTGGAAAAACCTTGGTGTTTTTGAAGAGTGAGTGACTCTCTTATTCTGGACGAACTACCTTGATAATGTTGGCTGAAGCACAATAAACCCAAAGTGAATAATCATATTGAAATATAGATTTCAGTAAAATTGTAATGCCTTGTTTATACTGTATGGTATAGATAGAGTGAGTATGGATGAAAATGAATACACTAAGCTATGTATGATTCTTGTCAAATTGGTTAGTAAATATCAACTACTAATAATGTGTGTGTGAGACCAGGCTGGATGTACTCTACATGTTTCAATGTTGAACTGAGTAAACATAGCTTAGTGGCTCCTCCCATTCCTTAACCTGTTCTGGATTGATCTGAGACCTTAATCTCATTAACCATCCGAGGTGGAATGTCTTCTGTCACAGAGCTCTAAAATGGCTTAGCATTATTAAGCGAAACACCAGTGATATAGTAAAGTTGTAAATTGTTTTCTGTTGATAGATATGTAAATCCTACTTAAGAAATATGTACAAATATAATACATACAGCAAATGTTTTATTCTCATTTAGTCAACTCAAATTATAGCACCCAACATGATAGGATGTCTTGTATAAATGGTGTGATATGTAATCAATACTTAATGTTTAAAGATGCTTATTAAGATGGGAGTTTCCATTTTGTTTTCTTTTATTTCATGATTATTGGAAGACATGCAGCTGCTGTGTATCAGTGGTCAAAAATGTTCTCAAAATATAAATAAATTGTTGGTTGTTTTTAAACAAATGTTCGATGATTCTTATATTATTATACATGGCACAAACTATTCAGAACATTACCTGCCTATACCTGTAGTTGTACACTTTATTGTGATAAAGCCCCTGTGAACCACTAGATGGTGCTGTTTAGTTGTGCACTAGCAAGATTTAAATATTTTATAGCTTGCCCCATACAGTACACGATTAATGAAAACAGCCACCAAAGTGTCAAAAGAACATTACTGTTTATTCATGGTAACCATTTGCTTAGTCTAAGAATGATGTGTTCATTGGGTTCTGGTGTGTAGCAGCCAATTCCTGTGGGGAGAATGAGATTGGATCATTCTGCAACAAAAACGTTTCAATACTGCAAGCATAAAGTGAAGACCATTCTATCATGCCATAATTTAATTTAGAAAGTTTCCTAAAGCAACAGTTGGATACAGTTGCTTGCCCTCAAGGATCTCTGAAGTAACAATGATAAAAAGTTCTGAATCAGTAGTTTCACAAACAGCTTAGTGACTCAAACACAAATGTATAGTGCTCCAGCTAATTGAGTTCGCTCACCCATCTCCAGCCTGGAGTTTTTCCCTCCCTTCTCAGACAGAAGCTCCCAGTAGGTTTTCTCAACCTCAGACCCAGCAATGCCGTTTACACTCTCCAGAAACAGTCCAAAGTTAGGGTTCAGGGTCATTGTGAACCTTAAGAAGTGAAGACCACATGAGAGAGGGGTCCATTTCACAGATGATGTGGGTTATGGGTTGTTAAATCAGCCTTCTTAGGGAGGGGGAGGAGAGATAGGGAACGTTGCTGCTAGTCTATGAAAGCTGTAAGTCGAGGAACAGAGTTCAGCTCTCTGAGTTTCAAACTAAAACAATGCCATTTTCGGACACAAATCACAACATGTACCTTTTTAATGAGGTGCTGGGCTATCATAGCTCAGCACCACATTAAAAGCTTCAGTTTGAATTCTCCGCAGGAATCAGTCCGGAGAGGCAAGCAATCCTTTTAATTCTGTCTGGTATATCTAACGTGTGACCAATCAGTGTTGTACTGGTAGCTACGGGCGTGGTTTAGGTGTACCTACAGCGAAACTGACTAGAAAACAACAATGGTGGTTCCTACAGATAGACAGATAACCAAGTATTTTTTGAAAGCACCTGGCCTTTTTAAAACCGTTTCAGTGGACGGCTGCTCAGATGGTTGTTTGCATATAACTACGTTCTGTGCGAGTAACAACCATCTGCCATGTCAAGTTAGGGCTATGATGCTCATTAAAAAGAAAACTGAGAATGCTCCCTTCATTTGACAATATACTGAGATCCTACAGTGGATTTAAAGGTATTTTCAGGTAAAATAAAAACATGTCATAAACAGACATGTTCATCAAAACAAAGTTCGGTCTTACTTGAAGTCTTGGTCTGTTTCATTCAGTCTATTCAGAGCCCCAAGCAGAACCCCTTCATTCACAATGAAGGTGGAATATGACTGAAGAGGCTTGTTGGCCAGGTCACACTCCACTGTCAGTCTGATAGGATAAGTGTCAACAGCTCCTGTAGGAACTGTACATTCATGTTACGAGATGTCTGTTTTTTGCTTAAACTTGTGGGAGCAAAAACAAGTGTTTATATTTTTGTTCAGTACACAGTATGCTCTTACATAAACAGAATCATATACAGAATGGCAGGTAGGCTACATTATTATCCATTCATATGTTTATTTTGCTTAAACAGCATATGCCATAGCTTAAATTACCTACCTGTAATCTTTATCTGGATGAACACATTAATTACCTGCATTTGAGAGAGTCTCATGTGTCAGAATCAGCAAAAGGCCCACAGAAAACAGTGCTGTCAATCCCTTAGCCATCATGTACAGTATTTTGTAGTTCAAATGACTGACCTGCAAGGTTAGGCTACTTATACTGTACTTACACTGGACCTCACCCTTATTTGTGAGCACAGCTCAGTCCCACGTTGCCATGGTTGCATATCAGAACTGCTTTGAAGTCTTTGTTAAGTTCCGATAACCCTGCGATAGAAAAAGAAAGCAATGTTTGCACATGTGTCACAAATTGCTGTTCAGATCCGGCTAATATGTAATTAATTAATAGAAGCTGCACTACAGTATCTTGATTAATATGCCTAGTTTGCTGTTGTTTTCTCATGTTGCATAAATAGAAAGGTCTGCTATTTCAAGTAGTCATTGAGCAACTTGGGTTATTTTTCACTCATGGTAAACATTTGACTATATGAAAGATATGATGAAAGATAATATTAAACGATTGAAAGTAATATGAAAGATGCATATGTAAAAATGTGATGTTGTTTCTTGTCATTTATGTTTGACTATTGGTGTGGAGTACATTGCCTCCTAACTGTAAGGCTAATCTAAAAGACAAATGCTTCCAATTTATTTATTCCAGGCTAACAGAAACCACCAGCATATAGGCTACTGAAAGAACAATAGGAAGCCTATTGCTGGCAATGTACTAAATCTAGGATTGCCTTGGAAGAAATGTTTATTGGAACAAGTGTAAGGTTCTAGGCCTATATGTCTAATGCTTGTGTTACAAACTGGCAATCATCTGTCCGTCAGATATACACTAACTAAAATGGATAACAGAATAGTCTATAGAAGAATTGTGCTCTATTGCATCTGTCTAATATCTAAATATAGCTTAACGTTAATTTGATTAAAGACGTAAAATGTTTCACCCAATCGTTTTTATTTCCTCTCAAGGGTGATGTAAGGCATGGGGGGCCTGTTTGAACGCAAGTAACCCCGATTGTTTTACCGAAAATAACCCAGGCACTGCAGCATCAGCAGCGGGCAGCTGCGCAGGTGCGGTCTTTAAAGAGACCGCGTGTTGTTGAATTCACTAAAAGCGCTCCAATGTTTATTGACGCTCAAAAGTTATTCTATAACCAAAATGGACTGACTCATTTAAGGAATTAACATGTGCAGGCTATTATTATTTAGATTGTTGGATTATAACTCAATATTGGGTAAATTACTGGTTTTTATCTTTTAATATACCATTTGTATTCAAAGAAAAATAATTAATTCAAAACTGGATGGCCTGAATGAATCCAGGCAAAGTGGCATTTGAGAGATTTTATTCTATAAGAAATCAATTCTCCGGTGTGCGGAATTTCTCCGCAAAATGCCTGACAGCAACGCCCAAACCGGTGTGCATGCCACAGCTGGCCGGTGCTTGGTGTTGAGCTGATGCTGCTGCAGCAAGAAGGGTTTTCTCGTGGCACGGACCGGAGATAACCATCAACACTACGGGTAATATGTATGAGCAGCTCAGTAGGCAACGTGTTTAGGAACGATTGCTGTAGACAAGTAGGCTAAATATGACGGGCGTCCTGTTCCCCTTATGATTCTCGGGAGATGCAGTCCGTGCGCCGGACGTGATTTTAATTTCAAGAGTTGCTGTATTGGATGCGGGATGATGCACCGCACCCCGAGACCTACTGGGGAGAAAACGGTTTGTTCCATCGCCTCAGATACGATTCAGGTTTTCATAGACTGTGGCGCACAGTGACAATCACCGAAGTATTTGGGGACATTCTAATGTGGATGGATTGAGCTGTTTTTATCTACAGGGATCAACCTTGTTGTTCCTGCCCGGGAAACAGGCAGGGTTTTCATCTCCTGGTGATTTCAACACACGCGGATAAGTACGTAACACAATGTTCCATATTGGCCTATCTATAAAAAAACACGCCATAATGTTGTGGTGTTTGTGTGCGTGTGTGCGTGCGTGTGTGTACGCGCATGGGCCTGTGCATGTGTGAGTGAGAGCATTGGATTCTGCAGAATATAGTACAGTACAGTGGTTATGTCTTGGAACCCGTAGACTCATCTCCCATGTCTTAGGCTATAATGTAAATGCTGAACATTTAGATTGCTCTGTGATGTCAGTTTGAAATATAATTAACAAACAAATAAGGCAAATAAGGTTTCATGAATTGACCTGCAGTGGAATGCACTAACAGGTGCGTTTGAGTACTATATACATTATGTCCAGCTCATAGGTAACAAAGCTGTCATCCATGCCTCACTGAACACAACACTTGACTTTACTGTAAGACTCCATACTGTACATAACTTATATGTTTAGGCTAAGTTGATTGATCATGCAGTGTCTTTTACTGAACATTTCACCACATGTCTAGTACTGGAGCAGGGAACAGGTTTTCATGAGTCTGGTTTCGAACAAGTATTTCTGTGTAGGCCTACAGGCCGGTATTGGAAATTTGCTAATGGTATCAATAAAAATCAATACAAGGCCACAGTCAATGTTTTTTCTTTTCTTTCATTCACGTGAGAGATATTGTGTTACACATACATTGTGGTCTTACAGAAAGTACAAGCAGGACTCTGCAATACTACGAGACTGTGTTGACCTGTAAATTCAGGCTATTGAATGGAACATGTGGTTGTACACATGAAATTAGCTGATATTAATTACTAACAGGATGTGGGTCAGTGCACTAATCTTTCTTGAATTCTGTTTGAGGTGTGAATTAATTTCACGGCCCACATTGACACCATCCGTGCCTATTTTAGAGCATATATTTACAGTGTTAGGGAGATTTTAGCTTGTAATTGATTATTCATAGCGTACATGGTTTGCCAAGTGATGATACGTAAACAAGGCTATGTCACCAGAAAACCTCAACCCAGCCTGCTCCAACAGCACACAGGGACATGCATGGATGACTCTGAAGTCCATTGTTCCCCCAAATAAGTCTTTTGTCTATTTCCATCATCAAATCTAAATCTATATTGCAAGTTTCTTATTTTAAGTCACAATTGTCTTTTTGGAACAGAATACCATTTATAAACCATATTCACGATTCTTTTGTGCCAAAAAACATTGATTAAACAATCAAGACAAGTTATTGACAAGTTATAAACCTTGGATTGCAAAGTTATTAAATGAATGTCTTTGTTCGAACAATCAATTGAGCAGAAATGTTTACAGTAACATTGATACCACAAATTAATATCACTACAGTGATGTTGAAATCATGCGGATTTTTTACATTAATCCTGATGTCTAGTGATAGGCATCAATGTCGAAATCAAACCAAAGATATTACAACATCTTGGCATTAAATTATACAGATGATAAAAACCCAAGGTGCTCACCAAGCCATTTTTAAATTGAATTTAAAAGTTATATTGCCTATCATGTTTATAGTGAAATGTATGTGAATCAGCACTATAACTGTGCTGCATGGCTGAAACCAGATCCCTACTCCTCACACGCTCCTTCCTCTTATCCAGCCGGCCCATAGCTTGATCTGTAATCAGATCATGCACTGCACCTAGCTTTAAGAGGATGTCTGCAATCACCATCACATCAGCCCCTCCAGGAGTATCTGCATTCTCCACATTGCTCCAGCACCTGGGCGCTCACGGATGTGACAGCCCAGAACAGATACTGTGATGAGCTACCCTCGTGATACCATCCTGATCTCACAAGCTACTGTTTGACTCACTGTGAGAATCAGTCTGGAGCACAAAAGCATTTATCATCAATGCAGTGATAATACATTTCAATGAAACGTAGTTACATATGATTGGACATCCTACCTTTATGTCACCCAAGCACAATGTTTAAAATCAGCAACCATTGTGGAAATCAGACTGCTGGTGGAAACCGGAACGAACATTGGACGCTGATGTTGTCATCTTGGGAAAAACTTCAGCTAGCCACTGATTGGCCTGATTGTTTTCTCAATGATTTTGCATTGAGGGGCTCCAGACTGATACTTGTTGCTTAATGAAATTGGAGCTTGTGAGATCAGGATGGTCTCCAATGGAATTTCCAAATTTACATCTATTAATAAAAATGTTGTGTTTTTATAATAACATGTATTTACAGCATAGATACATTCAATATCAATGTTTAACCACTGTGGGGTGAGCAAATGTTTTGCTTCATTATTTGGTGGATATTGCTGAGATACCTCATGAGACCATTCTGATTTCTCAAGCAGCCAAGCACAAATGTACCATTTGGTTGTGGCGGTGCCATAAGTGTAACTCCAAATTATTCACAGCAAGTAATTGATAGCATTTTCATACACAGGTACTTTAGACAGCAATCATTCGAGGCATTAGCTGTTCCGTATGTGCTATGTAGTGCATTATATTGCTGTTCCACCTTTTTTTTGTATCTACAGAATGATCAAGGTATACATCACCAGGGTTACCACCCATAACCGACATATCAAACTCAGCAGTATTTGTTTCCACAAGGGTCAGCGGTGATATGATAAATAATAATTAAGAAATGAGTGCTCCTCTTAATGTTAAACAGAAACAGCAGTTCTAGTGGCTACGCAGGCTGTTATGGCTGGAAATGAAAATCAGAAGACTATGTGGGAGGGAGAGTGACGGGATGAATCATCAGATGGGAATACAGCCCTAGACATTTGGTCTGTTCACCTCCAATGTCACAAGTGCCTCTTTCCTTCCTCTAGCCTCGACATGGCCGAGAAGTCGCTGGACCCGGGGTCTGTGAGCATCCCCATGGAGGAAACCAAACTTCCCGGCAGTGCCCCACAGGAGGCCCCTCTGCTCACCCACCTGAAGAAAGTGGAGAATCACATCACCGAGGCCCAGCGGTTCTCACACCTCCCTCGCCGCTCTGCAGTTGATGTGGAGTTCACTGAGCTCTCCTACACCATACGCGAGGGCCCCTGCTGGCGGAGAAGAGGTACTTTAAGCTTAGCTTGTGCGGTGGACCGCTTGGAACATTTATTTAACCCTCCTGTTGTCCTTGGGTCAAAAAGGCAGCCTCGTGGTCCTCTTCTCTAACCTAACCCTAACCCTAGGACAACAGGAAGGTTAAACAATGTGTTGAAAACCATCTTGGTGTTTTAAAGGAAGCTTTACATTTCCATCTTGCTTTGGCACTTGTCCCTCTCTCTCTCTCCCTCTCTCTCTCTCTCTCTCTCTCTCTCTCTCTCTCTTTCAGGCATTCATACACACACAACATGCACACATGCATGCACAAACACACACACACACACACACACACACACACAGAGCGATGCACACCATGTTGTTGCAGGCTGTAGTCTGTAGCTGTGCTGAGCTCAGCACAGTTTAGCCATAGTAAATAATTCACACTTGCAGGCTGGCAGACTCTTTACCTCTCCTTTCCATGCATTCCCTTGATGTTAATCCATGGCAGAGAGTATACAGAACTCCAGCAGATAAATCGGCTCATGACATATGAAAAGTATTTATCAAACTATAACTACACTGTTTAGTCAAGGGCTGCTCATATCAATAAACAATAACGTGGCTTGGATGTTCAGTGGTGTGACTAGCACAAAAAAACAAACAAAAAAATACAATGCTTATGTGTTTGCCAGCAGTTACTGTATATTGTATCTTGTCAAGTGTCAATGTGCAATCATGGCAAAGCCAGACAGGGAAATGTTTGTTGTGTCTATTATGAAAGCTTGGTGTGTAACAATGCCTTAGAAACAGAAAGAGTAGAGGTTCCTTGGCACCGGTCGATAGCTCAGCCTTTCTTCATAAATTGAAACTCGTACTATATTGTCTTTCCTGAGTACTCTCAGCTAAATCAATCCAGGGTATCTTCCATTTGTTTTTGTTTTGCCCCAGCAGGGTGCTTGCCTCATCTCGCGTGATGAAGTGTGAACGGGAAGCCTCTTACCCTTTACCTTGGCAGTCGGAGTGGTCCTCTAACGTACACATACACTCAGGCTATTTTAGTCTGGGGGGGGGGGGGGGGGGGGGGGGGGGGGGGGGGGGGGGGGGGGGGGGGGGGGGGGGGGGGGGGGGGGGGGGG
>JAODUG010004276.1:0-30319 GCA_027564795.1 Aphredoderus sayanus
GAGAGAGAGAGAGAGACAGAGAGAGGGAGAGAGAGAGAGAGAGAGAGAAAGAGAGGGAGAGAGAGAGAGAGCAACAATCCAGACAGCACAGGGGAGTGTGGGGGGTCGGGGGGCGGGGGAGGGGGGGGGGTACACAGTACAGCAGTACAGAGGAGACATGCCAGGGAGGTGCTTGGGCCTGGTCCTCTGCCTGCTCCAGGCCCTGTCCGCCCTGGGCTCGGCCCTAGACTCCGCCGGGGCAGAAGCCCCCGGTGACATTATAGTCGGGGGACTGTTTGCAGTGCATGAGGCGGTGGAGAGGAACGCCAGCGACTTCTACCCCCACGTGGACAAGTGTGTCAGGTAGGCAGGCCCGGTGCCCGAAGGGATTACAGCACTAAAGTAGCTTCCACAGCTGTCTGTCTCTTTCTGTCTATTTCTTTCTTTCTTTCCTTCTGCTGTTGACACAGTTTACTGTCGTCTAATTAACTAACTGTGCTTCCAGCTTCCACATTGAAGGAATTATTTGTTTGTCTGTCTATCTATCTATCTATGTGTCTGTCTGTCTTTCTCTTTCTTTATTTCTGCGTTTGACACACTGTTTACTGTCATAATTAACTAACTAACTAACTATGGATTAACAAAGCAATTCTTTTTTTCTCAATTTATTTAATCCCTTTCTTTGGGCTTCTTACCTGTTTTGCCAAATACACATAAATTCACCGCATTTGTTTGTATACTCTAAATAGGTTATAATTATTATTATTAATTTTTTTTATTAACCTTAGTGTTGTCCTTATTATATATTATTGTGCCACCAGCTGGCAACACCTGATTGTGTCTTATTGTATAGATCTCTTTATTGTCAGTACTGTGTGTATTTCTTTCTTTCTTTATTAATTCTTTCTTTATGTATTTGTGTTGTTTTTTGTGCCTTTTAACCCTCCTGTTGTCCTCGGGCTTCAAACACACACCTTGTTTTAGGTTTAGCGCCTTCTATCTGCCACAAAGAGCTAGTGCATTGGGTCAAGTTACTAAATAATTATTAAAATACTGACCATTATTATTGATAAATGTTTGGTCTACAAAAGCAGCATTTTTTTCTATTGCTACTATCTCATTCCTATTAAAACAGTTTCAAGACATTTGGACTCGTCAATGCTCTGGCGATGATCAACGCCGTCGAGGTGGCGAACAAGTCTCCCGCCATGGCCGCCGCGGGTCTCTCTCTCGGCTACCGCATCTACGACTCGTGTGGCGACGTCAGCACGGCGCTGCGGGCAACGGCGGAGCTCACCCAGAAGGAGGCCTGTCCGCCGGGGGCCAACGTCTCCGCCAACTCCTCCACCGTCGCGCCACCCCAGGCGGCCTTGGCTGTCGTCGGGGCCTCCTTCTCTGAGGTGACCGTCGCAGTTGCACAGCAACTGACGCTCCAGATGATCCCTCAGGTGAGCGCTGAGCCTAGGCGTGGTAGCCTCGACAGACCATCCTTATCTCGCGAGCTTCAATGTAATTTCGCAAAGAGATCTTTGCTACTGTTGTCCGAGTAGCACCTGAACTTTCACATCAGGTGAACAAACAGCATTAAAGGCTTTTTTTAGACGGAAAAGATGTTTTCGCTCAACTCCCAACTGGTTTTGGCAAACGTTTAATTTCTTAAGACTTCATATCAGAGTGGTTGAAGTTAAGGTGACAGACAAATGGTTAACCCAATCAACTGACAAGATGTTTATGAAAGAAACCACCCTAAACAAACTGTTCCCATGCATGGCTACCCAGATGGAGTTGTGAACAGCAGTCCATCTGGCATGTCAGGTTAGAGGTGTGGGGAAAGTGTACCTCTTTAAAAGGTAGAGTCAGCAATGCTGGAGAGAAGACACATTTCTTGAAACCTTAAACAATGTTCTCAAAATTGTCAACAAAACCAAATTTTCAAACTACATTCACAAAACATCTTATTCTTAAACAATGTTTTCAGATTATACCACAGCCAGTCAAAATTTAAACAATACTGAGCATTCATTACACACAAAAAACAGTTTTCAGGACATTAAGCTCCAAAAATTGTTTTTACAGTTTTTCTCTATTGCTAAAATACAATTTCTGAAACCTTGCTGCATTTCCTGAAAACATTAAACACAAAACCTCATTTTCAAGCACTATCAAAATGAAACATTCGCCCCAAAGCCCTCTGTATCATGTCTTTATGCTTCCTTGATAATCATCATATTTCAATGATAGCTATGATAGACAAGACATGTTCTTGTCTATCATAGCTGCTCTTTCATCAGAAATGACAATTCTTGGGCTTGCTCTTCCTCGTTCCCCTCTATTTCTTCCTCATACATTACTTCTTACACACACTATATCCATTGTATGTTAACAAACAACCTGTGTACTCTGAATTGGCTTATATTGGTTTCATCATAAGCAACATGTGTGATACATTTTGAGCCATTGTGTTTAAGCTGTGACATGTGTTGTGTTTGACTTCTGACACCATTATGCATCAGAGGTGCATCACATTGCAAACTGTGTTTTAATGAGTGAGTCTCTTTAGAGTGACTGTCTTTAGAGTTTTGCAAAAAGACTCCTGTAGATCTGCAAATTGTGTCTAACTAGTTGAAAACTGAAAACGCCAAATGAGTTCGATCGATTCAGTAAATGAGTTCAGGCAACCAAGCATTTGGGGGTTTAGTGTTTTTGCAATTGAGAAAAACTGGTTTGTTGAAACTGTTTAACCCTCTTTAGGAACCACCATTGTAATTTTTTTCACTCTCGGCACTATAGAACTATATATAATTAATAATCAGTAAAATGCTCAATTGGTCTGGACAGTTATTGCTCAGCCTCAAGCTCAACGATTCCAAGCTCTCCAATGATTCCCATGGTGAAGTCAAACTGCCACTCACAAGATCAGGATTGTCTCATGAGGCTAGTGCTGTATGGCCTCCTCAGTGGGACAACATGTAGTATTGTTAACCCTCCTGTCACCCTCCTGTTTCAAACACATCTTGTAATGCCAGTAGGTGGCGCCATCTGATTGTGTCTGATTGTGTCATTCTCTTATGTCAGTGCTGTGTGTATTTATTTCTTTCTTTATGTATTTGTGTTGTTTTTTCGTGTGCCTTTAAACCCTCCTGTTGTCCTCGGGTGTCCAACACACACCTTGTTGTGCCAGCAGTGCACATCATATCTGTGTGTAAGCTGTAGAATTAGGATTAGCGCCCTCTATCTGCCACAAAGAGGTAGTGTGTTGGGTCAGTTTGACCTGGAGGACAGCAGGAGAACATGTGTAATGCCCCTTGTGGTTGAAAGCAGCACTACAGCGATCATGTGCCACCCCCTCTAAAACAGTGCTTGTGTGTGTGTGTGTGTGTGTGCGTGTGTGTGCTTGTGTGTGTGTGCGTGCTTGTGTGTGTATGTGCATGCTTGTGTGTGTGTGTGCGTGTGGGTGTGTGCGTACTTGTGCGTGTGTGTCTATGCGTGTTTGTGTGTGTGTGTGTCCATGCTTGTGTGTGTGTGTGCGTGTGTGTGTGTGTGTGTGTGTGTGTTAGTCCCTTTTCAATTCTCTACACATTTTTGTTCTAATTTGCATTCTTATTATTGCAAGTGGATGAATAGTGGGTTGCAAATGCATTGCTCCCCAAGGGTCAGCAAAATATATTGTGTGCAATATTTTTGTATGTACAAATGTGTATAACAAAGGATGTATTTGCATATATTATATTCAGGTGTTACAATGTCCTCAGTGTATTTGCCTATGTACAGTATTATGTCTGTGTATTGTGGTCCATTTTTAGAATATTACTGAGAGAAGCTTGAATTTGATGACACACTGCTCTTCCTTTTACCTTACTACCTATTTCCCTTTTGCATTTTATCTTGTTCTCTCTCATGATAGAAAGAAATTCAAGCGATGAGCCAGTGCCACCATCCAAATGTTGTCACCTACTACACCTCCTTTGTAGTGAAGGATGAACTTTGGTTAGTCATGAAGCTTCTGAGTGGTGGTAAGCTTTTGCTGCCATATACACTATAATATCAAATACACATCAGCCTTAATAGTAAACAGTGACACTACCAAATGTTCCTACCCTTTAAACAATTTAAATAATTTTATCATCCTAATCTATATTTAATGACAAACAAGAGATGATTAAATATTTACTTGACATCACAATGTGATAGTGTTATACAACAGCAATAAACCATAAAATATATTTGATCATAACCAATACTCTTTGTTGCAATGCCACAGTGTGCTATTGTTGAGGTCTACTATTGCATGCTTCACAATAAGATGCAAAAGAAATCTGTAAATATTTTCACTGCTGTAATTTGAAGTATTTGTTCCATTGATCGAAGAACAAACAATAGGCTGATCTATTCATCAAGACCATGGATAGCGGACAACTAATTGCTCAATGAAGTGTTTAGCAGATGATTTGTGTTGTAAATTCACACCATGCTTTTTGTTTTTTCTTGGGTCTGTCTTTTAAAGGGTCTATGCTGGATATAATAAAGCACACTGGTAAAGAAGAGCACAAAAATGGAGTGTTAGATGAACCCATGATTGCCACCATATTAAAGGAAGTTCTCGAAGGCCTGGACTACCTGCACCGAAATGGTCAGATTCACAGGTACAATTATCGTTTAATAAATGATGGTACGTTTGGAAGATCGAACTATTCAAACATGATTACTGGCATGTATAGTGTGACTATATTTTATTGGTGATAAATCATCAATTAGAAATGATTTGTGTTGGTTAAAGTAGTTTCTCTGAATATGAAAGTATATCAAAAATGGAATAATGGATGATTGCACAATTACTGCCGGTACAGTAGGGTTCTGTTCACCCTCCTGGATTCCAAGGTCATTGAGAGCCAAACGTAAACCTTTTGCCCCCTGGGCAGTGCTCCAGTTTGCAGCAAATGGAGAAACTAATTTGCACACAAAGATGGATCAATGCTGCTCCACATACAGTACTGGCCTGTAGTATGACTGTGTGATTTTGTGCTTGGATGACCTTAGGGATGTGAAAGCTGGTAATATTCTACTGGGAGAAGATGGATCTGTTCAAATAGCAGGTGTGTTGGGCATGAGTACCACTCTTTATCTTCATATACTGTAGGAGTACAGTATCGTGTTTTACATTTTCTAAAGGCCGTGAGACACAATAAATAATTTGTTGATTCCTAACTGTTCAAAGGCATATTGTGTAAGATATTAACCGGTGTGTAACCAAGGTAACCAAGGTATTTATGTGTAGTGTGCATAATACCTGATCACAGTGTCAGTGTATTTGGCTTCAAATTGTTACACGTCTTTCAAGCTGCATTGTTTGCCATTTCAAACTGAAACCATGAGATTGACCAAGTGCACATGTGTACATGCACATCACCCCCTGGACTCTCCATGTACTGTATATGGCTGTGGTACAGGGACTCAATCTTTGCATCATTCTGCCCCCCAGTTGCCTGAAAGTATGTTGCAGTTTGAAGCTCTAATGGTAGTCAGGCTTATATGAGGCTAATGATAATTTAGCCATCAGAATCTCCGCACTGGGCATGTTTATGAAACAGTAGCTAATCTATCTTGGATTTTCCCGATTGATCTTTGCTTTCGTATTGTATCTTCATGAATAACATGTTACCTTGCCTTTCTTTATAGTTATCCTTATTGTTGCGTTATCACCCTCACCTGAATACATAAATGTGCTGTAGGTAGGATTTTAGAGATATTAATGTAATATAATTTCTTAGAAATGCCATAGACATCTATCAGCTGTCACTGAGTAAAATTATATTTGAGAATATCTACTCCGGTTGATAGCCCTTTTCTCTGTATAAATCAATTTAGATTTCTGACAGTTTCCAAAATATTTTTGAACAATCAGGGCCTCTTTCCTTATTTGTCCATTTGTCCACCAAGTCCACCTTGCCTGTCAATCACATGACTGGGCGCATATAGGTACAACATGTTTCTCAGTGGTGGTAATATGGGCTTCAGAAGGAGGGAGCAGAGGATGAAGGGGTGGATTTGGGTTGTTGATTTTCAAAATGTTGCCTTTTTTTGGGGGTTTTAGCTAGCATTTTTCAAAGCATACCTACAGTACTGCAGCATTAACTACCTTCTCAGAGGAAGCTAGAGGAAAATTGTGAAATGCAAATGTATTTACAGTTTATGGTTAATGAGCCAATATGAATGCAATGGAAATGGGGAGTTTGCTGGGGATCCAAGCAGTGTCTTTCCTGTCTGGTGTATAATATTCACTACCCAATAGAATGACTGTTTTGTAATAAAACGAGGTGAACACAACAAGTGTTTGCAAGTCTTAAATAGAAGAGAATTACTTATTTTTTATGTTGGATTCAGCCAAACTGTTTGAATGTTTTCATTACCACATTGTACCATGCAGTACAGTACACTATACTTTATTTCTCTCCTTCAGAATAACAATGTGGTTTTATATTTTAAAACATTCTGTTGTAAAGATTTTGGAGTAAGTGCATTTCTAGCCACTGGAGGAGATATGACGCGAAACAAAGTGCGAAAGACGTTTGTTGGCACACCGTGCTGGATGGCCCCTGAGGTGATGGAACAGGTAACCTTACCCTTGCATAAGCAGCTACTGGGCAGCTACTGGGCAGCATCTCTGGGTCACTTTTGAAAGATATTGCTTTCAAATGCATATTTGTTATTTCCTGAGACTATTGTACCACAGCAGTCTACTTGAGAAGTGCAATGCAGATGTTGTTATGACAGTGTCCTGCCATATCCACAGGTACGAGGGTACGATTTCAAAGCAGACATCTGGAGTTTTGGGATTACAGCTATAGAGTTAGCTACAGGGTCTGCGCCTTATCACCGGTACCCACCTATGAAGGTAAAGACTTTGCTTCAATACCTGATTTTAAATATTCAAAGAGCACAAGTAGTTGGTTGTGGTAAAGATGGGCAATTTTCTCTTGTATTTTCAGGTCTTAATGCTTACCCTGCAGAACGAGCCGCCCACCCTTGACACAGGCGTGGAGGACAAGGAAATGCTAAAGAAATATGGCAAATCATTTAGAAAATTAATAACTTTGTGCCTTCAGAAGGACCCTGTCAAGAGGTTAATGTGCATCTGTGTTTTATATTTATTTGTAATACTATTTGTTGCTTACCCTCTATATTTAATCCAAGAGGGTACAATATGTTGATGACCAATAACTCTGTAGTAATATATAACTGACAATATTGTTTAAATTTTTAGGCCTACAGCAGCAGAACTTTTGAAGTGTAAATTCTTCCAGAAGGCAAAGGTATTCAGTAGTTAGATGTAGAGAAAAAAAGTTTTAATTTAAACTAATTTAATTAAAATGATGTTACATTGGCAACAATATTTTTAATGTTCTTGCTTTCTAATGATATTTATTTGTTTTCCTCCTACAGAACAGAGAGTATCTGGTTGAAAAACTTTTGTGTCGTGCACCAAAGATTGCTCAGAGAGCCAAGAAGGTATGTTAAATAATATAGAAATGCTCTCTTCCTAAAGTATTTGATATTATTACACAAGGTTATTTGATATTATTACACATTCAGGTTTTTCAAACCTTAAAAAACTAATATTTATCTATAAATATGGGCCAATGATGGAACCATACTGTACATCACGAAGAATTCGCGAGACGTCGGGTTACAGTTGGCAGACAGATTTGTTGTCATTTCATACTATAGTTACGCATAGTATGAAATGACAACAAATGTCAACTGTACAGCATCCACTTAAAAACAGTTAAATGCCTAAACAGAAAACAATTTACCTATAGCATCTACTGTAAATAATGTACTAATGTACATAGCAAAATGTTTTATAAGACTGCATTAACTTGGGACTGACTGGTATGTTTATCTAAAACCATTTACCCACAGAAGAGTCACTTCAGTTCTATGGACAATGATTGCACTGTGCGTTATTATAATTATCACAGAATTAAGCGGCCTATAGGATTCAATTTTAGTGAGCAGCATAAGGTAGCAAAGTGGTGTACTTCTATACTTGCTAAACTCTGTTCTAAAACGCAAAAAGAGGTTAGTGGTGTTTTATCATTTGATAGAAAGTTGCCATGGTTAATTTCCATGAGCACATTAGCCAGCGCAAAGAGGTGGCAATGTCCTGACTTGGTCAGGGGTAAATGGAGGGTATGGGTACTGGTGGATGGTTCATGTGTTGGCGTGTTGGCACATTTTGTAAAAACAGTGCAGGGTGTCAATAAAGTGGGAGGTGACTGCAGTGGGAGTAAATTGAGATTCAGGGCTGTTGATGGTTGGCTTAAAGTTAGAAATGAATAAATCTGTGGAAGTTAGAAATGAATTAAAGGGGCCAATGTACCTGCATCTATCTATTGATTTACACTGTGAGATGTTCCTGTGAACAGCCTATTATAATCACAACCATTCTTACTCTCACAACCATTCTTACTCTCACAACCATTTAATTCAAAAGTGAAACAACAACAATAATGTAAACAAAAGCAGGAGGACACATACAGAGCCAGCATGTGGACACATACTGTACAGAGCCAGTGCCCATGCAATGTGTTTCACTTGGATGAACTTGCTGGACGAGCGCTGGAAGCCCCAGGGTTAGTGTCCTTGTTGTTCTCTGCGGCCTCGGTCGATGTATCATTCATATTATCCAGTCAGCAGGCACAGCCCAACCCTATAGAGACAGGCAGTGTTCCAGAAATTTTTTCATCTCGGGATGCTTTGACCTCTCCATATTCTACCAGCCAACCTCGGGCCTGTCTGTTTACTTCCACTAGAGTTCAGCATCTCCCTAGCCCTCCCAGCCCTGTTTTAATAAATTAAAATTATTAGTAGTACTATAAACTAACACTGTGCTATAGTGCTTTTACTGAATTTATAGTACTGTGCATACCATTAGTATTTTCACTACCTATGCACTGAAACATCTGATTGTACTAATTCGATTCTGTCCCACATTGGAGCAGTTGTTAAAAAATAACAACATGGTGTAGTGTAGTGGCCTGCATTTTAATTATATTGTTTCCCTTTCCTTTTTTTGAATCTGTACTTTTCCACCTCTACTTTGGTCAAACTTTCCCCTCAAAAACGTTACCTTTCTCTCTTTGGGCCTCAGTCTGTCTGATATATTATTTAGTTCATTAAAATGCATTACAATTGCACAATGAACTAACTACAATTGCACGGACTGTATATCCAGACAGCTATAAAACTGCAAATTCTTTACAGAATCAAAGTCCTGCTTTATAATATGTTGGTGCTCACTATATATCAGGATGCTCACTATGGGAAATAATGAATGGAAAAAGAGAATTAATCAGCAATGTCTGGAGCAAGTAAAGAGTTAGCAGGGTTTGTTCATAATTTTAAAATTAGAACGTTAAAAGGCAAGGTGAACATGCAACTACTGAATGTATCAATACAATTTACTAACCAGTAGAGGGCACCCATACAGTAGTAAAGATGGCCACAAATTGTAGAAGCAAAATTGGTTAAAGATGCCACATAAAGCTTTGTGCAATGAGGGCGGGAGCGTGAACTCATTGATCTGTTAGTGTGACAAAATGGAAAGCTGAAAACAAGAAATATTTATATTGACTTAAATTTGTGGCCTGGTGACAAGATTATGATAGCATATTGATTTTGCAGTGCTTATATTTGATCTGAATAGCAGTTTTCTCAAATGTTGGGGACATGGATGAATGAACAGTTATTTTTTCAACTGCAACAGTTGAATGCAAGTGACATAAAGCACATATAGCAAGTAATGCTTTATGCAGTGTATTACAATGCTGTGCTAATGTTTCATTCACATTAGTGTAGCTTCTGTTTTTGTGTTGTGTGCTTTTCTGTATCTGTGTGTGTTTCTGTGTGTATGTGCACATGTAAAGCTTGCATGTACTGTACTGTATATTGTATGAGTCTACTGATTGCTGTCTGTTTTTTGTCAAGGAGCCAGGGCAGAGTTGGGGGAGCCTGGTCTCTCTGTCAGGTTTAGAGAAACAACCTGACACCATCAGAAGGGTAGAGCTTCTTTCACTTGCAATAGTGTAGAGCTGAGGCTGGTTGATGACCTCTCAATAGTGGCTTATGCATTTACTGTAGGTGTGCTGTATTGTGTTTCCATGTTAATAGTGCTGCTCTAGACTAATAGTTTAGACCTGGTTTCATTAAACCATCCTAGGCTGTAAACTCAGTGTGCTTGCTTGCCAATTACATCTTAAATAGACAGTGTAAAATATTATACCATTACATGAATTACATGCACACAATTAGACAAGCACACGCACATATCCAGAGCACCCTCATATGCCTGTGTCGTGTGTATGTGTCCACAGGGACCAGTTTATGCTGAAATCTGCTAAATTTACTCGGCAGAATTTAATATTGGCGTTGTTAACCCAAGGTCCATTCTGACCAGGCTCCTCTATTGTGTTGCCTGTCTTTTGAACTGCAATGGGTTTCTTACACCGCACAAGAGCTGTTCTGTATGCAGAGTGGGTGATGCAAGGACACGTATTAAGACATCTCCTTCACACCAGCAGTGAAATATAGACATACAGTATCTGCCTAACTCTTTGAACGTGAGCCAACACCAAATCTATGAGCGCCTTACCAGTAAGTTTGTAATGCAGTGGCTCTCAACGTATTAGTTAGGACCCCTAGGGGACAGGTGGGGGTCACTCTTTGCTTTTCGGGGGACCAAAATATAATTTCAAGATTTTGAAAAGATCTATGTCTGGTCTTGTCTTTTAATAAGTAGCGTTTATGCTTTAATAGCCACGCTAATGCATTTACTGTATCAAGTGGCTCACTGTGCTTTCTGGTAGCTATGGGACAGAAATATGTTGAGAACTGCTGCTCTAATGCACCTGAGCTAACCCGGCCAGTCCACGTACTGTGTTAGTGAGCGTGCTGTTAGTCCGTTGGTCACAGCGGTGTGGGTGTTGTGCTCCAGGTCAGGAGAGTGCCGGGCTCCAGCGGCCACCTGCACAAGACGGAGGACGGCGACTGGGAGTGGAGCGATGATGAGCTGGACGAGGGCAGCGAGGAGGGCAAGGCGGCTGTGAATCAGGGCAGGGTAGGTGAGGCGTCAGCTCAGGCCAGCCTCAGCCACACGAATACTTGGAACTATTCTATTAACGTTAATGGCCAATTTTATAAAAGCACTCCCGCGATTCCTTGTAATAATACAATTAGGGAATGAAGCGCTAACGGCTGAAAAGGTTTAGTTTAAAATGGTCTCAAGACACTTTTGATGCCAATATTTGGATATTAAAGTTTTCTTTTATTACCTTTACTGTTAAGAACAGTAACACAATGTGCATACATTTTAATGAAAAAAAGTTTGTTTATATATATTTACATTTGCAACATGGATGCAGAAGATGGTTCATGGATCACACTGCTATAGATATGCAGTATATGTACGAGCATATTTTGTTGTTGTCAGTTTCCCTGTGCTTCCCCTCATGTCCATTCCTCTGTCACACCTGATGAGGTTGTTTGAGTTTGAAGAGGTGGAGCCATGTGGAGGGAGACGGCCCTTATCATAGAGCTGACAGACCTTTGATGATAACAGCTGACTCCAGTGTCTCAAAGATACCCAATTAGACTCACAGTATCAAATATACTATAAATGATATAGTGTTCTTTTGGCTAGTTTAGCAGGGGCTGTGCTTGCGTAATAAAAAAAAATAAAGATTTAGAGAAATGTAATAGATAGAAGAAACACTGAAATACGTGAATTACATTAGGACATTAACCATATATACTTACATGTGTTTGATATTTCTCTCTAGTCACGAAGGGTCAGAGACGAGACCAAAGATGTAAGTTGTGAAAATGTATGCTTTTCTTGTAAACATTTTAACTTGGTATTGATGCTGTTGCATTTGGGCATGAAAGCACATTTTAAGGAAGGATATTAATCACATTGAAATTGCTTGAATTTCTTGCCTCCTTTGGGCGGCATTTAATGCACTGAAATGTTTGAGAGGCCATGTTTACTTTACCAACATGACTATTAACTAAATCAGACACCTGGCCTGCAAAGCAGACAAATGGTTTTTCATTGATTTGGGGGGGGACACTAGACAGCGATTGTTTGCTAAGGCGAGGTCAGATTTGATATTTATTTGGATGCAATAGCCACTGCATAATAATGCATCTACTCTTTTTCCTAGAATGAGGAGAATGCCAGCAATATTGCTATTGAAGGGCTCTCTATTCAGCATCCCCAGGTGAGGGATGCAATAGCTAGTAACACTAATTTATCATGATTCAATGGCCTCTGGTGCTCCAGCCTCTCTATTTTCTCTTCTGAAGGCTCACTACCATTGAAGCCCATTTTCCAGACTATTGTCATTTTCAAAATGAGCCAATGTAGATTAAGGTGTCTCGTCCACATCTGACAACACAAAAGGCTTGTTTTGTTTCAGTCTGGACTGCAGACATATGCTACTCTAGCTAGTAAGCTATACATGATTAGAGTGAATTATAAAATGCATTTGTACATTCCACGTTAGTTCCTTTTGATCCTCCCTCTCTCCTTCACAACTTGCCCTATAATTGCAATATATGCATTGTAAATCGCTTAATCAGGCCGTTTATTTCTCAGGTGGAGCCCTACGAGCACACGCCCTACTTTTCAGGAGCGGTGAACATGGTGCTACGGCTAAGGTAAAACATACTGTCCCTGTCAGAGCCTCTCCTCACACCCTGCATTTTCAATTTTTACTTAAAACTGCCAAACATATACAAATACAGTATACAAATACAGGAGCCCAGCAGCATACGTCAGAACATCAAGAAACATTGGAATATTTACTGGCAGTGCTATGATTTGATTTAGTGCCTATCACATTTGTCCAAAATATTCACTGTGTAAGCAGTTTAGTGGTCATCAGAATGATACGTAACTAAGACCTTCATACTGTACTTAATATACCGTAATGCCTTCTTGTGTAAAGAGCATACAAAATGGCCTGATTGTAATATTACCCAGTCCAAGCTGGGTTGCAAACAGGCCTAATGATCTGTGGCAGGCTGATGAGAATATTTGGTTCTGTCATGGAGCATTTCTTGTCCCATTGGTGGTGTTGTTGGGAGGAGAGTTTTACGCTTCATTCCCTCTCATTTAGCCCTGCTCCAATATATGCTTAATTGAAAGGACAGTACAATTAGGACAGTACTTTTCACGTTTTGAGCCACGACCCTCAAAACGAAGCTTGCAAAGTGTCACCAGCTTTTTTAATGATATAAAATATTGTATTTAGAAAATATTTAACGAATAAACTTAAAACTAATAATATTAAAAAGCTTCATAAGGTGGCTCTTGTGCTTGTCGTTAGATCCTATTTCTGATTTCAGAACTCGTATGAGTTCCAACAAGCAGCTCTAATAAAAACAAACATTGCAATTTTATGGCTTATGTTTTCTACAAAAAGAAAAATCAAATTCAATCTAATTTTCTGTTTTTGAAGCATCATATACAATTTAAGGTACAACCATTGTAAGTACCTTGCATTCCACTATGTTTGTAGTACCATCCCACTCAGTACCACTAGGCAGCTCAGGTATACAAAAATCGGACATTTCCAATAGTAATTACAACTTTACTTGTCCATTCATGTACAATATTTTCAATAGCAAATAAAGGCCCATGAAATATTAAATTTTAGGTCACAATTAGCAAACTGTACTGTTTGATAGGTAACCGTTTCAGTAATTAATAATTGTCAATAATTAAAATAAATGGTCAGCAGTATATACCCACTTACAATAGTTACAATAATTTTTAAATATTGTTTTGCCAAAAACCAGTGAAAGCTACATTGTCAAACGTCATAGTCTGTTTTTGAATGAGCACAATTCAAACTAACATATTTTGAATTTGGGCAATGCCTGTCTCTTCTGATTTTTTAATGATTGTTTGACAGAGCCAGTCGTGAAGGTTGTTGCTCTAGGAAAATGTTACACCTATAGTACAACATCTATAGTACAACACCTATCTGGCGACTCCCTTGAAAGCATCTCGTGCCCCTTCAGGGTTCGTGACCCATACTTTGAAAACCACTGAATTTGAACTAGCTGAATTTGCTTTCACATAAATAAAGTCATGCTGTATTCATATATTTAAACACATTGTTTTTCAGAAGTATTTCAGTGAACAAGTGTAGTCTTGTAATCAACCACAGAAAGATCATTGTTATTTATTTATTGTCATTAGAAAGATTATTACTAGTACTTTGCCTTCTTGACTTTCATAGTTTAAACAATGCAAATCATTTTACTTGTTTGTATGTTTGTCACATAGAATTCTGATCATTTTTATGTCCCCCTCAGCAAAGTGTTAGCAGAAACATTAATATGCTTTGTGCTAGCAGTATAAGAAAGGCTAATATGCAAAATTAGGGGTGAGTTATTACTTTGTTTTTCCTTTCCTTTCGCTGTCTACATCTCCCACCCCCGCACACATGTCCACACATTTAATGCAGCATGCCCTACAGACAGTGGTTTAAACTGTGCCTTCTGCCGCCTTATAAGCTGGGTACAGAGCAGGCTCTGGGTTTATGGGATAACAAGTGTCTGAAGTCTGAAGGCACCTCCCCCTGCCTTTTCCCAGATGCCCTACAGTACATAGCACACGCCATGCTCACAAACACAACAGCGGATTGATGCAATGACAGGGCTGTCTGCTGGCTTGGCAGAAGATGTGTAATTACACTCACCTTGGAAATGGATGGTTCTTCTGACATGTAGGGCTCAATCTCATGGTTCCACTCACGGGTTCATTTCCTAAGGTTGTCTGTCTAGATAAGCTGGCTGGTATATGAAGTTTCTCAATATTAGAGGCAATGATGTGCTGAAAGTTTTGCATTAAGCCACTAGAGACACTGGGGGAAAGGCCATCCAATGAGGGTTTCATGCATCATGCACTTGTGGGTGGATTGGAAAAACCTCTCGACCCCAGTTTGACCAGCTCTTGTGATCCAACACAGAATTCTATTTTGGCCTCAAAGCAAGTTTGGTAAATAATTTGGCAAATTATGAATCAAAACCATATGCGACTGTACAATTAAATATACTTTGTATTGCTGCAAATCTTGAAACAATATTACAAACAATATACAATACAATATTATAAACAATACTATAGCAGCAAATAACTATTTCCTACAGTATGTAGCTACATTATAGTAGATTAATGGCATCCTGGACATAGATGGATATCACACTCCCTCTGTGTTGTAATCCAAGCTCATCTGTTCTTTGTTTTGATAACCAGGCCAGACACTCAGATTTAAAAGTAAAAAGAACATGCTTTCCAAGATTGCCTTGGTTTTCCAAATTTGAATGCACCTCAGTTACACTGATTGGTGGGCTGAAACAGATTCCACTTTACCAGCCCTTATACCTGCACCTCAGTATTAGGCAGAATACTGGACAAATGAAAGTCCTTCATTAGCAGGGCTCACTGAAGACAGGATACAGCTTGTTGTGTCTTGTTGTAAAATGATTAGCAAAAGGAAAAATAATACAGTAACAGTGCTATAATAAGACCATTAATTGTAATATAAAGGTGACAGTACCACCATCAACCAAGGCACTTGACAGGCACTTCATTGCTGTTGTCACCAACTGAACTACACACCTTTACGCTGATTGGTTGGCTGTTCTCTTCTCATTTGGGAATTTTCAGACTGATACTTTGTAAAGACAATTTTAAGCAGACTTTTAAATGATTGGTATTTGGATAGAAAAATACAGAAGTAATTTGTTTCTGTATTAACAAGAGTAATAAGTGTGATGAGCAATATCTTCAAGGCATTGTGACATCAATAAGAGCACAGGGAACTGCCATGTGATTACAGTTTTGTCAACATTTTGTCTTAATAAACAATACACAAATGCATGTTATGAACGATTGCGTCAGAAAAGTAGACTTTCCAAAGAAATTAACACGATGTACTAATAAATCGTACTTCATTGGCTAGTATCGATTGATTAATAAATGGAGAATCTGACATGGGAGTATTTTGCCTATGAAGGCACATTCCAGACACCCCTGTAGAAAGCAGCACAGTGCCTGATATACTCAGTTATTGATTATAGCAGAACCAATTATTTGCAACCTTGACTCACTGATGAATGGTTTTGATCATTAAAAAACAAACACACACACACACACGCACACACACAACATTACAAATAGGATAATTAGTTTGATGCATTCAGTGCAATGCATTCATGCAGTACAGGCATTGTACTTTGTGGATGGGTTTTATTATTCTACCGAGTGAATTCAAGACTTACTGTGAAATTATAAATGCTCTATTCTCCTTCTGCGTGAAAGCCGGACATCTTTAATTTACAATGCATAAAATTGCCTCAGCGGCATTTTCCGTGTCCAGTCGTGTGCACCATCTCCTGTCAAGATAGACTTCAAACATACTGTAGCAGCTTCTGGCCAGACTGGTATTGATCGAGTCTGCTGGTGTGTGCGCCAAAGGACGCCGCCTTGTCACTGGGACATGGATTTGGAAAACACCTGGGTAGTCTGTACGCGGATGGCCATCTGTCAGTCTGGCCTTGGCTGAAGCCACTCTGAAGGAGATCTACAGCTTGCTTACCCAAACACTACAATCAGTCAGACTGTCAGCAGCCTTTGTGACAGCCTTGATGCAGGGCCACATTGTGTTGTACTGACAAACATTACCTGGCTGGCGCACCTGCGGTGGGAATTGGTGGTGAGTTATGACATTTTTTTAGTGCTGTGCCAGTCTGTCCTTTTACCCGCTGGACTGGCAGTTTCTACCAACCATGGCCTATGGTGTTTGTCCCAGTCCTAAAAATGACAAATCTCTGTTTGTAACAAATCTCTACTAAGTAAGGAAGTACTGTTCGCAGGCTATCCTGCTCTGTGGTCTACTGTTGTCCAGTCAGTTAACAAGCATTTTGGGCAAAGCATGTGGCCAAGGGGACAGAGCAGACCGATCTTATCTTGTGAAACGATAGTGTGATAGCAACTGAAAGGACAGGGACACAAAACCTTTTAGAAAGGTCAGTCTTTGAAAAGCAATGAAAAGACAGGCTAGCATTTAAGATAGCTTAATGCTGAATCCGCACGTTCTCACTGGATTTCCTGTAATGTAGTCAAATTTCTTTCTAAACGTCCTCTGCTGATTTCTATGGGCAAAGTAGTCTAACTGGACTAATACAATATACCTCCATTGCTAGCACTAAAGTGTGTGCCATTCACCAAGCCCACTTAACCCCCAATAGTCCTACTGAACAGCTTAAATCATATTAAAGACTGTATTAGTTGTTGTTGCAACCGCCAGGAGACCTTGGACACATGCTCAGGTAGTACCAACATGATGAAGGGTATTACTGTGGCTTAAGACCTGCAGCTTCAACGTGCTTATCATTTAACATTTTGCTACAGTCAATATTTTAAAAAACCATGTCAACCTTGGGAAAGTTCTTAATTTATAAAATAAATCCAGATGCTGCAGTATTAGCCAAATAATTAATTACCACACATTGGCGTGCTGCAGCAGTGTTTATTTACCAGGCTAGCGAAAATTAAAGTCCCTTTATTCATCTTAATCACATATAGGCCTGCCGTGCCAGACCACAATTGAACTTTCTAATTTAAATGTTTTGGAGTATTTGTGTTGTTTGAGTCTTCGGTGCCACTTTCCAACAGTACAGCTCAGTGGAGTAGGCAGGTGTGAGTTACCCCTGAGCAGCAGCTAGGCAGATGTTAGCTGCAAACTGCTCATTATGCAAAAATATAAAACTACTGAGACATGTCCTCTACACACTCCCTGTAGTGCATTCATCCATTGTTACAACTCCCCGCTCCCCCTCGCCAGCTCACCTGCTGCTTGTGAATCCTTTCCAACACTCCTACACAGCTCGTCTCGGTTTAGATTCACTTAATGGTATGCTGCCGCTATGTATATGCTAGCACCGCAGCCGTTCCCATAGAACTTGTTAAAACAGGGATGCTTCTAGCTTGAATTTAGATTAATCAAGGTTAAAACTAACACATTCAATCCTGCTTCAAAGCCAGTGACAACTGCATTTTCACAGCAGCATAAAATGGCATGGCAGACACAATTCGTCTAAAGCACTTTTTGATTGTTAATGTAATGTGTTTTGAAGACTATTTCAAATGGTGATAAACTGTTGTTCTTAACAGCTTCAGTAATGGACAGCACATTTAGATAGAATGTGTTTTATTTATCCCTGACGGGAGGATCAGAATGCAGTGTCGGCTATAAAACTGACTACTCTCTAGGGATTTAGGGTTTTGCTCAAGGGCCCATCTGCAGGGCAGACGGTTGCCAGCGGCGCCTGTGAACTGGGTTTCTTGCTGAAGAGCTGTCACTGTAGCCTGCCACCTTACTGCTCCATGTGTATCGCTCTCAGTGATGGAAATCAATTTTATGGCCCCAGGAAATTGGTATTTGCAGCAGTGCATACTGTTCGAAATCAAAACAGAAATACATTGAATACATGACAACAAGCTCACGTAAGCTAAAACATACAAGAGATTAGATGTGACGCATTTCAAACAATGTAGAGAAATACAAGCTTAAACAGCCTTAAAACAGAAAACAAAAGAAATGTTATTTTTTTTTATATATATATTAAAGTATAAAGAACTAATCTAAATCGAACACTGATACCTTTTTCCTCATACTGTAGGAACTCCAGGAAAGAGTTGAATGACATCCGGTTCGAATTCACTCCTGGTCGAGGTAGGAGTTTATTTTCACTTCACATGCAGGGAATCTTTCCCTTTTATAACAGATCATATCAGTTTTCAAATAAAATGGCCTTGCTGTCATTGTCCTGAACAGACACAGCGGATGGCGTCTCCCAGGAGCTGTTCTCAGCTGGCCTGGTCAATGGACATGATGTTGTCGTCAGTATGTTCTGTCTCTTTATTTGGTCCAAATGTGGTGTAACCTTAATGTACATACTGTACCAGTGCCTATATTATCAAAGTCCACAGTGCATACTGTTCATATACATTATATGCTCAGCATATATGCTGAGTGTATAATGCTTTACTTTGGTGCCATTCCATACAGAAATGCATTATATAGCAGATGAAGTATAAAGTGTATACAGTACATCACAATGTGATTATGCTATTTTAGATTTGAATAATATAATGATGAGATTAATATGTTTTCATGTGTATTCACTTCAACTTCACCCACAGAATCATATGAAGTTAAAATTGGACATCATGAATATTTATGGTGTAGTGATGGAGGTTTATGGCTCCCCGGCGGGATGAGTTAGTGTGCAGCACTCATTTGGCCTAGAATAGCATTGAGACATTGCAATCACTCCTGTGTACACACACATACACAATGCAGATATCTACCTTATATATTAATGAGAAGGCCTAGCAAGCCTGCAGCCTGCTGAACTGCTGTAGCTATGATGATGGAAATGTTTCCTCTTCTGTGTCTACTGATGCATAGTACAATAACTATAACAATCTGTCTGTAATATGTTTACTGTTGCAGTTGCTGCTAACCTTCAGAAGATTGTAGATGACCCAGCTACATACAAAGTAGTGACCTTCAAACTGGTGAGGTTCAAGACAGTTAATGTTGTGTTTACATCTTCATGTTAGTGGTAATGTAGTTATTTAAAATAAAAGGCATGCAATGTTTAGAACACAGTCCTAAATTCAGCATTTTCATAAAGTGTATGCATATGCTAAAATTCTGTTTGGCAGGCCAGTTCCAAGAGCTTACAAACAGCCTCCCGCGTGGGTTCTGTAATAATCACAATATGTCGCATTTGCAGGGAATAGAGAATAAAATGAGTTCAAGGGCAGTCATGCAGGCAAAACAGTCTGTTAGTACAAAAAGTCAAGGGAGGTTGGAGATTAAGTTAACTGGCAAACTGCAACAGGTAAGTAACAGCAGAATTGATTAAACCTTCCCGTGGGAGGTTTTTTAACAGAGCAAACCTTTCACAAGAGGCATTATTCTGCTCACAGACACAGTATAGCTACGCAATAACAACACTACAAGTTCATTAAGGGCAGAACAATCCAGAACAATGTAGTTTCCTCTACATACACAAATTTAATAAAGCTTTGCTGTAGACATAAAATATTGAGTTCGTCAGATAATAACAGGCTGGGTTATCAAACAGATTACATTTAACATCTGTCTTAGAAGTTACTGCCTTTAGTTTTTGGGTGTTGTTATTGTTCACCTATGTGTGAAATTGGCACTGATTAAAAAAAAACTTTCTCATTATGAACCATAAATTTGAATGGCAATCTAGCCAGGATTATCATCTCGCAGCTACCTTCAAAGCAGGTGTTAGTGGCCTTTGTGAGGTTATGAATAAACAACATCTGTGCATTGGGTGACCGTGCATTATATTTTGACCTTTCTGTAGCATTCGTCTGTTGAGCAGCTGGTGAGGGTTGCAGGTGGAACACTCTCAGGAGAGTCAGCCTGCAAGGGTGGCTGTCGGCTTGATCCACTCGATGCTCTCCCATTTCCATTCATGATAACTGCTCCATCTCAAGCAATATAAAGCCTTCATTCAGCTCTCATTTCAGTCTTAATGTATCCCCTCCCCCAGTTGCAATACAGTATGTTCATACAAAACAATATTAGGAGCACAGTTAAATAACATTTTGAACTAGATAATTTATGGTGTGCGTTTCGGCGGGCCAGGTTTATGGCCAAAATAAACCAGTCGTCACAGCAGATTCAGTGAGTGGCCAGCTTTATACTATTTCCCTCAGAGAAAGAGAGTGGAGCCTCCTTTCAGGTAGACCTGGCTTGGGGGCGGGGGGCATCAGGGCCAATGATTTATGCTCTGCCTGCTCTTCAAGGGGGGATAGCTGAATGATATATAGATATTGATTGTTTTAAAGGGACCACTCAGGAGGAGGACATAAATGCATATCGCCTTCAATGAACAAAGCAGGGTAATTTTTTGTGTGAAAAGAATTTAGTGAAATGAGGCATGAGGCTTGCGGTCATTCATATTAAAGGTATAGTCAGTCTTTCTGGAGAAACTTTTGTTGATATTTGAACTAAATCAAAACATAAACACCTCCCTTCAATCCCATAGGGTGCTTCCTGAGAAGCTTTGCCCCACAAATTAAAAACACATTTCCAAGGCTAGGCTATTGTGTGATGCGGTCTGCACCGATTTGTTGGTGTTCCCATTTACAGAGCTAGAGCTGTGCATAAACACCAGCTTATGTATTCATCACGCGCACAGAACAGGCAGCTAGTGGACCGCGACGAGATATTCACTGACTTTTACAAAAAGTGTATTTGCTCATAATCGCTGCCTATACCATAAGGTGAGACTGTCTATAAGATAAAGGTTGTTTAGTATCACAGGGAATCTTTAGATTAACTTGGAGAACCCCCAGTGAATGCAGGGTTTCCAAAAAGCTCAAGACACAAAGGGTAGAACTGTAAATCAGTCTTAAATTTGGACTTTCCTTCCCATGTTGAATCCTGTAATTTGTCAGCAACTGTGCTCAGATTGTTAGTTAGAAATGATATAACAGTACCTATTGTTTTGAGGCATAACACACATTTCTAAGATGGTTCCAAACTTCACAGGATCTTACGACTCAAGGGGCTGTCATAGTCCACGGAACAATAAGCTTACTGGCTGTAAGCAGATTCAACCCCTTGCCTAATCCAGGTTGTTACAGCACAGCTGTTGCACGGATGTTACGAGGATTAGTTTTGGTGATGGAAGTGAAAGTAATAGGATGCAGACCTCTACTGACCCCTCCCCCACACGCACGTGCGCACACACACACACCTAACCAATGTCTTCCTTCTGCCTCAGGCTTCCGGCTGTGATGACACGGAGATCCCCGACGAGGTGAAGCTGATTGGCTTTGCTCAGCTTAGCGTTAGCTGATGCCCACTTCTCAGGTTCTCAGGCAGGAGCAGGTGAGATGGGCGAGGCAGTTCAGGGCAGATAAACTGAGGAACACTCCCCCCCCCCACCCCTACTCCCCCTGCCCGCCTTACCCCCCCGCCCCCATAAAACACACACACTGCCTTGTCCCTCTCCAACTGCTCTCCCTCCACCTCCTTTGCTCCTCTGTCACTGCTCCGTGTCCCAGCAACCTTCACTGTCACCACCTTTATGACATTCCACCGCCCAGCACACAGACCAGGATTGCGAGTCCAGGAACCTAAAGACGTACTCAGGTGGTCAAAGCAGGTGATTTAAGATGTAGCTCGTCCGTTCGTTTGTTTCTGTTGTGGTTTGGATTTTAGATCACTTCTGCAGTCAGCAAAGCGCTTATTCAAGCGATTATTTATTGAAATGTATTTTATTTATCTTGCGTGTTTTGCCATGGTAAAAGCAAAATCTGCTTCAGCACGCATTTCACAGACCCCCACTTGTTCCCCTTTGGTCTGTCACATCCCACATTCAGAATGTAACATTTGTTTAATTTATTGAATAAAGCACATTTTCATGTTCCTATAATGAATGCCTAAAATGAAAATGAATTGTATTACTGTGTAAAATTATGTAATTCCAGTTACAAGAAGGGACCCTTTGATATAGGAAAAATAAGAGCTGAATGCTACCATGTACAATTTGCTGCTCATACCGACAACAGTGTTAATCTTTACAATGCTAGAGGTGCCTTGTTCATTTTTATGTGCCTAAGAAAGTAGGTAACAACATAGACAGCGCAAAACACAAAGATAATGACTGATAATTGCTGTTTCCAAAAACACAATATTTCAGCGATGACGAAACAGATGTAAATGAAAGTCATCGGGACAAGCTTTAATGCACTTTTTGGGCAGAGTATTCACATCTAGCAAAGCAGTGCTTAGCCCAGGCAAATTATGTACCTTGCTATTTCACTTGACAAAGTTCATCTAAACCATAACAATCCTGAAGTTATGTAATTTACTTTGGTTGGTGTGGTTTCAGAGACCAAGCTGAACGTTTTAGTTTTGTTGCCTTTCCACTGCACTATATTTCTCCCTTATAGTAACTAAAATGTACTATACAGTATGATCTTCAGATAAAACCAAAAGAAAACTACTGAAAGGTTGACAAGCCATTTGTTTGTCCAAACAACTCCCAGTATCCATATTTGAGTTAAGTAGTAATTATTAACTTCTTTGTTTTAAGGTAAGTTATTGTGTTTTCTATGTACAGTATGTGTATCATGTCAACATATTCCTTGTTCCCTCTCTGTTATCATCTGATTTCACATTTATGCAGAGGAGTGAAAAATAAAATAAAGAATTGCTATTCTTAAAACCATTTCTGTGCACATGCATTCATTGGAATTATCCTGAATTGTTCATATTTATCTCACTACCATTTTGTTATTTCTAGCACAGATTGTACCAGACCAACAGATGTAATCAGGCAGATGTATCACAGGCAGACAGGCAGCTGCTGTCAAAGAGGTCTGAAAAAGGTCTGGGTTTTATATGTTCACGCACAAGACAAATCTGAAAAAGTGTAAAACGAAAACAAATATAATAATAAAACAAGTAAAAGGCTTAATGGAACTTTAATTATTCAAGTATGTGTTTTTTAATATAAAAAACATACAATCTATAACAACAATCCCTTTCAGGATAGATGATTTCACAGTAAATGTCACATTAGCTTATAATACAAAAAAAGAAAAAGAAAACAATTTGGCCATCATGGCCATCCACTTTCTAAAAAATATAAAATTGTGATTCTTTTTTTAAATAATACTGCTTCAGTAATTACTGATATGGTCGATACATAATATATCACCTCTGAAATGGTTTTGTTACAATTAAAATGATTTGATGATGCACAATGTGATACTGTATTTCTACTGATGCATGGCATGTTGATGAGCTGCAACAGCTGTTCACATCCAGCATACATTACTAAGAGCAGGATCCGCTTCAATGAAAAGCCAGTAGCTGAAACAATGTATTCTCCAAAGTAAGAAAATAATCTGAAATTGAAAAACAATTGCATCTAAATGCAAAACATTTCAATGACTCTTTCGGGAAGAGACAGCAACAATATAGCAAAATGTAAACAAAGACTTACTATAGGCAACGTAATGACAGAGGCAAAGAGAGTTCAATGTTAGTGCCTTGTCTTTCTCAGCTCAACCATTCAATCTTAGTAAACTACCAAATGGCAAAAACAATGAATAAAAAATATAATGAAATACAGCAGATTAAATAATCATCTTCATCTAAATTTGCAGGTTACAATTATTAGTTCAGCATTTTTAGCTTTTTATCTTACTGTGAACAGTCCATAAGACTGTTATGAGGGGTGTATATTACACAGCAGAGATCCAAGTTTGTATACCCATTACATTTACAGTATTTGTGTATTTATTGAATAAAATCTGTGGTTGCATTGCAAGGTGCTACTTGTGTAATATACTGTATATTATAGGTTTAATTATTTATGGGGGGAAAACACATAAAGGATATAGTGTTTGGACAGGAACTGGAGCACAGATAACAAAATGACTCGAGCAACACCGCATTTCAGATATGCACGAGTACATGCGCTTTACAAGCCACATGCACTCATTAAGGACCATGAGGCTGAATCATTGGAAACAGATGTATGCATGGAAAGTAACTAGACTGCCAGCTGTCATGAAATAAAGACTTGCGGCAGCCTCAGTTTCTAGTTGTTTTAACGATAGTTAAGTACAACTCTGCTGAAATTCAAAGTGGAGAGAAAAGGCAAAAAGGAAAAGGTAATAAGGTGTCGCTCGTGTGAAGTCCTTGGGGTCCCTAAGAGGGAGGTGGGGGTCTCTAACATCTCAGGTGCTTCTTGCTGGACATGTCGTTCCAGATGCGGTGCATCTCTTCCGGGGGGATCTGGTGAACTGTGATTACCCGGCGGTACCTGCACAGGCTGTAGGCCATTTTCCAGTGATTAAAGCCACTGTTCTGATAAGGGTGTATGCCCAGCTTCCGCAAACACAGTCCCACGTACACATCCTCCAGGTGCAACAGTCTGGTGTGCAGCGAGGTCTTGTAGATGAGCTCTGCCACGTCTGCCGAGAACACGTAGCCCGTGCCGGAGCAGAAAGGTGGGTATTTGCTATCAGGATAGAGGTCCCTGGGCATGTACCACTTGCTGCGCATGTCCCTGATGGGGCCTCCGTTGATCACGTAGCCCGTGAAATATCTCCTCCGGGGCTTGGTGCTGGGCTTCAGCAGCTTGTAGATGAGGTTGTCCATGTTGACGAAGATGTCGCTGTCCGTCTTCATGACGTACTGGGCCTTGGGGCAGAAGGTGGCCACCCAGCGCATGCCCATCATGGTCTTGAGGGTGAGGTTGTGGTAGGAGTCGATGAAGTCCTCCACCACAATGTCGTGGAAGATCTGGCTCTCCTGCTCCACCATCTGGTTGAGGACGGGGTCGGTGTTCCTGCCCAGCAGAAAGATGGCGAGGATGCGGAGGTCGCTGAACGTGCTCTCGTCCCCCCAGGTCTCCCGGATGGCCTGCCGGGCGTCAAACTCCTTGTGCGTCGTGCTGATGAGGATGACCAGGAAGGGCGCGGTGCCCTCGCATTTCTTGGGCTCGTTGATGACGAAGTCGAAGGCGTGCGGGTTGAGGGGCCGCGTGCGGATGTTGCTGAAGGTGATGTTCTTGTGGGGCTTGGCCGCCTTGCGCCGTATGGGCGTGGATATCTGGCCCACGTACGAGGACGTGGGCCGGGAGATGCTCAGGTACCACAGCGCACTCGCCCAGCAGACCACCGTCAACAGGTATAAGCATGAGACTTTTGAAGGCATTATGCTGCATTTAGGTACACTTCAAGGTGCTGGATCGTGCGGAGGTTTCTTTCCATTAGCGGTGTTTCTTCCGGTGAGGCAGCATTAAGCTCCTCCAGTGTGCAGCTTGACATTAATTGTCAGTAATGGATCACTTTAGGGAGGAGTGATTCTGTTTGCTTTTTAATGCAGCAGCAGCTTAAAATTGTATGGACATCCAATTTCTCTTCTTGACACTCCTGGCACTCCATTTACATCTGGAAAAGAGATTGGGACATGTGGAACATTAACATAAAAAATAGAAATCTTCAAAAAGCACAGAAGACCCTCATTTGCAAAAATAGTTGAAAAAAATGACAGTTTCTATAAATTCAATAATGTACTGCAGTTGTTAACAGAAACCATACCTTATACAGCAACCACAACGAGGAACATTTCACATGTGTGATTACTTTAAAACTAATCCATATGGATGTGGTTATAACATACATGCTAGAAATGATTGCTGATCTTGCCGTGGTGCACTGACCGTTTACACATCTTGTCTGTGGAACTGCCAGAATACCTCAGAGAAAATCTAGTCCGAGGAGAAAAACATGGAATCAGATGCACGTTGCAACCAAGTCCCACAACGTATTACTTATATTCTGTTTCCTTCAGCAATCTAGTGAAGGCAGGAACATCACATTAAATTGTATGTTTCTCTCTTTCCCTCTTTCTATCATGAAGCTAGTCACATAAATAATTGCAGTCCATTGCGTCTACATTATTACTGCAGTTAACTTTACCATAAACAAGTTAGCATAATCAGACAAAGTTATTATATTTACTGGCTGTCTGACTATAGTGCTTCCATTTTTAATTCAGTCATATCAGCTCTATGAGCTGTAAAATTCAGCAAGAAATATCACACACTATTAATGGTCTATGCTCATACTATAATGTGAAATTTGCAATAAAACCTGGGCATGAGTAATTTTAATATAGGCAGCAATATTCACAGTAATGGAGTGTGGTGTGAGATCCTTTCTAGGTTCTTATAAATATTGTTATTGACATTTTGACATTTTGCACAGGCAGACTGGTCACTGGTCATGTTATGCTGTTTTAAACCTTGCACACTGGTAGGTACAGTATGTTGAACTTTCTATGATGCAATATAATGTAAAGGCTTTGAGCTGCCTATTTATCTAAATTTCTAGCAGACTTTTCCTCAAAAAGGGATTATCAAAGCTTTGAGAAATGCCTTAAATTCATCACCCTCATCTTTGCAATTATGTACAACTGATATTTTGTATAAGGATTTAGCATTTCATAATCTTGCCTTTTAAAGGAACCCCTAAAGGGTGTAGTTTAGGAGGAGTGTGCATATTGCCAAAAGAGCTTGGGTGCAGCATTCTGAATGTCAGCATGATTGAAGGTAAAAAGGGGAAACTGTTTAATGATAATCCTTTCCTCTAGGGTGGAAATGTTTTCCATTGAACTCCTGCACCAGTATCCTGTCTGGGTCTCACTGAGCAAATGGATTTTTGCCATGTCAAATCTTGAGCATTTTTTTGCAATTCAAGCTGTAATACATTGTCTGGAGATAAATAGAGCTGTTTATGATTTGTAGCAGGTGGTTGAGAATGCATGTAGGCCCTATACGGGTAGTAGGGTACTATATTTCCATTTCACCCTGTAAAGTGTGCAGTGTATTGCTTTACATTGATGTTTAAACCTGAAGAGAGCAACCAAACAATCATACTATAAGTCACTTTTCACTTTGAATTTGACAAGAAAGGTCATCTTGATTGGCATGCACATCAGATGTTAAACTTACAGTACAGTGAGGAATTCACTGGAATTCGACAACTCTGGCTGTTTGGCATTGTAAATATGTTAAATAAGTAGGCTATGGTTACTGCACTAACTTCTCAGCAGAATTACAGAATCATTCGGCCAATGAAAATCGACAGTACCTCTTCTCGAAAGTGCTGCAGAGCTTACAGGGGTATATGTATCAAATGTTCAGCACAGAGTTGCTTATGTGACATAGTGCTAATGGATGGAGAGGCTGAGTCTAGATTTCACGTTTTTGTAACAACCACTCACCAAGCAACATAATTTAAAATAAAATCTGGTTATCTCTGTATACCTACAACATGTGGAGAACTATGGGCATACAGTTTACCTGAATAATGAATAGTATATCATGCTGAATCTCTAGAATTTAATTCAGAATAGGCCTATGAAACTACACTACTAGTGAGGCAAAGAATACTTTTTGTATACAGTACATTTCAGATGAACCCTTACAATTGACGTTCATGTATATTCTTTACTGCTCAGTATATATACTTTGTGTGTGTACGTATTAATATATAAGAGTGTATGGTATGCCCGCGTTAGTGGAGGCTTACGTGTGTCTGTTTTAGTTTGTTTAGATAACTGTAGCGTGGAGAAGTAAGTAACTCCCGGCAGGCAGCCAGATCTTTGCAGGGCAACTGTATTACTCCAATCTATCTCCATAATACTGGATGTCACACAGAGAACCAATCATAACGTATGCTAGTCTGTGTGAGGAGACCAGGCTCTGGTGACAGGCAGGAAGGACAGCAAAACAGAAAGAAAACATTGACCTTATCCTGCAGCTGCTTAAAAAGGCTCACGCCTGTTTCAAAGGACCCTTCTGTGCAACATTTTCTGTTGAAAGACGTGTATATGTGGTCCTTTACCTTCGGGACAAACATTCAATAGAAATACAATAGAGAAACATGGCGGGCTGGAATGAAAGGGTGTGACAATTAGTCCAAAGCTACATCCAATTTGTCATGATTTATTATACAGCGAGGGGCAAACCTGTATGGGGAGCACAGCTCAAAGACAGCCATTCATCAAAAGATGGCATTCCTTTCTCCAGGTCCCTTGGTTGACTGTTCTGAGAACTGCTTTATACAAAGGTCTGTTACTCACATGTAAACAAAAAAACTGACTTGATTAATGGGTCCATAACCATCTATAGGCAGATCTCTAAAGTGTTTCTCCAATAACAATGTCACTGAGCTAATAGGCTGCCAGGTTTAATTAACTGACCTGTACACATTCGGCCTGCGGGAAAGGGCCATTTGTCAAAGCATAAATTCACAACTCCAACTTTCAACTGACGGGGAACTGCTAGTTTGATTCATGCTGCATTCAGTTCTCTAAACACTAGAAACACATTTCTAAGGAAATAAAAACTATGCATGTAATGTCATTGTTATAAAGTTCTTACTATACAAACTTTACTGTATTATACCTGCATTGAATTGATTTACAATGGAGCCTTTTTGCTAGATTGTGACTGATGCATTAGATTTGAATGCATTATGTATCCTTATGTTGAGTAATATGTAAGTCAGTGGGAAGGCTGAATTCATCCTTTTGAGTATTCCTTTTCTGAGAGTTTCCATTATAAATGTGTAAAGTAGAGGATCCTGCTGAGAAATCTGCATCTTTTCAATATAAAAAATTACTGAATATAAACTGGTGTGAAATACTAATGGAAGTACTGCCTGACAGAATAGAGCTTTTAAAAAACAATTGTCTAGCACAGCAGTCCTTTCTTTAGTCTCATTGGGTAAGGGTATTTTGGTACAAGCCACAGCTGTAGGCTAATATGTTATTCTTTGACCTTGAAGAAAAGTCAGTTTAGTTTTTTTAGGCAACTGATACATTTGTTTTAACCTCTGTATTTTATCTTTTGCATTCTACAACAACCTGTCAACCACGCAGGGAAACTTGAGTGAACAGTGGGCTTTCCTTGTTTTCACTGATTTAACTCATAGCAATACAAATAAATATCACAGTCATTTTTCTGTTTGTTGTGACTTGTTATTTATTACTTAGCTTTACACTTCAGGGCCAACATAGCTGAAATGAAACTACTGTGAGTACTATTATTATTATTGAGTGCTCCCTAACTGAAATGCTTGGAGAATATTGAAACTTACATATTGAAACTTACATATTTTAAGCTTTTAAGCTTGATTTAAATTGTGACCTGCTATTCTAGTAACCAAACACTGCAGAAAATCTGTATGGCAATTAAATGAGTAAAGCTATCTTAGAGGTGCTCTATGTAATATTTTGAGATTATAACATTCAAAAATGTACCAAATTGATAAAGGCAATGTTTAAAAATAAAGTTATCGACGTCCTGTTAATGACATAATTCTCCTTTGTTGTAGAGATATTTATAGAATATATAGGCTAAACTGCTAGTGTACAGCCTTGAATTACCACTTAGTATTGCAATGGGTGAAGTCCTTAACTGTAGCAGACGAAGAAGCTGTCGTGAGGGCCTATGCTCACCTGTTGTCAATCACGTAGGTTACTTCCCCCTACATCAATGGTACTGCCCCCCATCCCTGTAAGATACTGAATGAACAGTAGCCAAAATGCAGAGGGAGGGAGAGAGAGAGAGAGAGAGAGAGAGAGAGAGAGAGAGAGAGAGAGAGAGAGAGAGAGAGAGA
>JAODUG010004277.1:0-10684 GCA_027564795.1 Aphredoderus sayanus
GAGAGAGAGAGAGAGAGAGAGAGAGAGAGAGAGAGAGAGAGAGAGAGAGAGAGAGAGGATGTGTCTGTGTCCTCATCCTGTCAGCTGCTGTTTTAAGTCAGGCTCTTCTGGTCATTAATCAGACTATCACAGCTAAGTCTGGGGGAATTAAATGCCCACACACACATTCTGGTCACAGACTCACACGTACACATAAAGGCACATAAACAGTTTTTACCCCTGTGGCCTGACCAATTGCATTACCATTCTATGTTATCTGGTTGTTTAGGTAAAGTTCAAAACCAAAAGCAATGGCCTGTTTTTGTGAGATGTGGCTTTTTTCCATTTTTCTATTTGTTCATTTCAAGTATTTTTTTCCTGCAGGATAAGGTAAGTGGGTGTACTTTGGTGTAATTTCAATGTGGACCTGTGCAGCCTTTTGAGACTTAGTGATCAAGGGCAATGTGATATTGCACAGCTCTTTTGTACCAACACTAACATGGTAAGAATTACTCTAGTGCCTTGCTCAGGGATAGTAAAACAGGCTGTCTTTAAACAAGCCTCCATACCCACCAAGTAACAATAACATAAACACTCAAGTTGTTGTCAAGGAAGACTAGTTCCTTGTGTGTTTACTGAGACTGGACAGAAATGACTTTTTATGCGTGTTTTTTGGATGCAGCATGGGGGCAAGCCCAAGACACATTTCCTATATGGTGGGACAATAAAGTGAATATAATGAAGCCTTCATCTTGACTAAAAGAGACAAAGAGTGAGGTGGAACTCACATGCAGGTTTACTGGCGTTCAAATAAGTCACTTCCAAATGAACACTCATGAGGCTGGAAGCACATGCAAAGACGTGCACATGTAAATGGCTGGCTGCACTGCTCAAGGGTGCTACAGTGAGTGTTCTACTTTCCCTCTCGTTTACTTTCCTCCAGCACTCTTTGGAAACCTTTGCTCAGGGAAACTAAATCTGTAATCAGCTTAGTCGTGTCGATGCATCAGACATTTTTAATCAGCGATATTGAAAAGAGAGAGCAGCTCAACACTAAGGCGCTTGGCAAAGGCGAAGCAAGGAGCAGAGAGGGGGAAAAAGGGGGATGGGGGGGTGGAAGGATAAGGGGTGAAATTCAGTAACACGTTGGGTTTTTTTATTCATTCATTGATTCCTGCTTTCACTGGAGGGATCAAATGGAGGGGACCATCTCATGCACTGCAACACCGCTCTTTAAATTATTCAAGCATAACGTTTCTTGGAAAGATGTTGAAGGAAAACATAGCATTTGTTTGAGAGGGAGAGAGGGATTTTCTTGCTTTTGTAAAGTGACACAGCAATCTTTTATTGTGTGTTTCATAGCTGGGACCATGAATAAAACCAATTAATGGCTCATGTGTTGCACTGTGTATTGCATTAGGTGCTGCAATGTGTGTATGGTGTCCAATCATGGATCTTTAAGTGAGAGGGCGTGTGAATGGACAGTGTGAAGCATGACTCAATTCCTTATGAAGGGTTGTTTGTGTGTACTGTAGGTGTGTGTGACATGTGTGTGTAAATGTGTAAATTAAGGCTGACGTATTTGTATGCGTGGACATAACAATGAATATTATTCTTGAAATTACCTAATAGAAATGATCGGGTACATATTTAACACATTGCAGAACATTCGAAAATAGCCAGTACAAATACACTGTGATCCATTACAAATTATAACATCTATTGTTTCAAATATCTACAAAAATTATTTTACAGGATGAAAAACACATCATGCTCAATAGAACCAATCACATCTCTGAAAAATTTGTAGGAAAACACACTTGATTCAGAATGTTGAGAGTATCTACTCTAGTGGGTTCTTCTGGGTACAAGAGCAGATGTCCTAATGGATGTAGATACATTTGAAAGCCAAAACAATGTAAGGATAGATGGAAAGTGAGGAAGATGGAAGTTGTACAATAGGGCATTTGTGCAATGACACAGTGGGGAGAGCGGGGTGTCAGGTGATTAAAAAGTTGCTGTTCCGAATTTAAGTTCCAATAAAGATTAATACATTAATCAATAATTGCAATACATTATTATGTATGGTAAATATGTACATGACATTAATGTTTATTCTTTTACAAATACAGTATACTGTACTGAATGTTTGAAGGATGGGCAATTTAATCAAAAATATATATTTAACCCTCCTGTTGTCTTTAATAATATTGTAATTGGCCATCCGGCACACCATCTGATTGGGTATGATTTTGTGTGTTTTTTTAATTGTCATTGCTGTGTGTATTTATTTTTTCATGCATTTATTTTTATACCTTTTAACCCTCATGTTGTCCTTGGGTTTCACTCACACCTTGTTGTGATCATATATCTGATATCTGGGGAATACTGTATATCCCTCATGATGTCCTTCGGGTCAAAATGACCCAAATCACTAGCTCTTGTGGCAGATAGAAGGCGCTAAGCCTAATTCTACAGCTTACACAGACATATGATGTGCAATGCTGGCACAACAAGATGTGTGTTTGAAACCCAAGGACAACAAGAGGGTTAAAAGGCACATAAAACAACACAAATACATAAAGAAATAATTAATAAACAAATACACACAGCAATGCCAATTAAAAACACAAAATCATACACAATCAGATGGCACCGCCAGGTGGCCAAATCCGATATTTTCAAGGACATCACAAGGGTTAACAATAACAAAAAAGATTGGTTGCAATGATCGTGGTTATGTTTTATTGAGTACCTAAAATACAGAAACATGCAGTGATCATACTTGACACTTTATGTTCTGTTTGGGGATTAATGGATTACCTGACACAGCATCAACAACAAATCTTCTAAGTGTAATCCTTCACAGTTGATGCACATGTTTTGCACAACCTGCTTCTAAGTGGTCTAAAGTGACAGTTTTGAACTGACCACGTTTCCATTTACGGATTTGGGGATAAATACCAGAAGTTGCAATCCCACCTCATTAGTTTTATGAAAAGAAAAATATGGGTCAACATTTGAAACTGTAAATGTCAAGTAGAGCTTTAACAAAAGAGTTCTATAGAAATGACTTAGACGTAAGACGAGTGCTGTCCTTGGTGATTCTAATAGTTTTCATGATGGAAAAGTGAAACTTTTGATAAATGCTTTGCTAACTTTCTTTTTTTTAACAAGTGAATGACTAAGAACAAAGAACAGTTATATCTCGTTTTCTGCTGTTGGTCATTCCAACCATCCATCCATTTTTAGAGCTAATTATTTCTTAACCCTCCTGTTGTACTCCGGGTCAAACTGATCCAACACACTACCTCTTTGTGCCACATAGAAGGTGCCAATTCTAATTCTACAGCTTGCACAGACATATGTGGACTGCTGGCACAACAAGGTAGTGCGTTTGAAACCCGAAGACAACAGGAGGGTTCAAAGGCATGAAAAAACAAAACAATACATAAAGACATACACACAGCACTGACACTAAAGAGAACTACATAACCAGACACAATCGGGTGGCGCCATCTGCTGGCATATCACGGTAGTGCATTTGAAATCCGAGGACAACAGGAGAGTCAATATGTTTTTGTACAGGGTACTACTAATCCTTTTATACATTACAGTGGTTAAGGCTAAGGCCCAGAAGTACTGAAGTTCTATTTGAGTCAAAAGGTGGTCTATTGGTGGTTTACATTGGCCCAGCATTTCATTAGAATCATCCAACCCAGATCAATAACGCAAATTTATGGCATTTATTAGCCAACAAAATCTTATTTACAGTATATTGCACTAGTGTAATGTGGGCAGTCGCACCATGGGGTGGTGCACCTCCTCCCAATTCTACCGCACTAGTGTATTAACCCTCGTGATTCCCTTACAATATTGTCTTGAACCACCAGGCGGCGCCATCTGATTGTGCATGATTGTATGGTTCTTTTTATTGGCATTGCTGTGTATTTATTTATTTATTTAATATTTCTTTATGTATTTGTGTTGTTTTTTGTGACTTTTAACCCTCCTGTTGTCCTCCGGTTTCAAACACACACCTTGTTAGCAGTGCACATAATAAGTCTGTAAGCTATAGAATTAGGTTTAGCAGGACCAGCACCTTAGATTAACCAACTGCCTAATTGATTATCTTCTGATCACGTTCACATTCAAACCAAGACAACCATCAGAGGAAACTCTAATGTCTGGTTCATGTCCGCTAAGAATGTGGCCTACTCTCTACCAAAACCCTTGAAGGGGCTAGTGTGATAACATTGTTTCTGAAAGTTATATAAGTGGCCTATAGACAGTACGTCAGTTAAGACATTAAATCAAAGCCATAGAGCACGATTCCCGTGAGAAGAAAACGCTCATTTTCAGTGTTGCTTTAATAGTGGCTAGAAGCCCCAAAATCATCCTCCGGAGTACATTATAAACTTTGTATATCTGTCTTTGTATATGTTTTGTAATTTCGGCAGATAATTGACTATTATATTGTGGTACTTTTACTTTATTTGGGATGTCCTGAAAGGACATGCATGTATTTGCAGTTACCTTATTGAAAACTAGAAGATTCTGCATAGGTACAATGTCACGTTTGTGTGTTATTAGAATATAAAGTTGTCCATCTGCACTTCATCCTGTTACAACTAGCTACTTTGTTAAGAGTTGTTTGCACCAAACACCCATTAAATGGTATTTGCCTGCATACTGTAGCATGCTAGAACAACTTAACCCTCGTGATGTCCTCTGGGTCACAATGACCCAAATCACTAGCTCTTTGTGGCAGATAGAAGGTGCTAAACCTAATTCTACAGCTTACACAGACATATAATGTGCACTGCTGGCACAACAAGGTGTGTGTTTGAAACCCGAGGACAACAGGAGGTTAAAAGGCACATAAAACAACACAAATATATAAAGAAATAATTAATAAAGAAATAAATACGATCAGCAATGACAATTGAAAAACACACAAATCATACACAATCAGATGGCGCTGCCAGGAGGCCAAATATGAGATTTTTAAGTACATTACAAGGGTTAATAAAGGTTTGTTAAGGAGTGTTTGTATGTGTCACACGTTGTGCCCATCTCCCCAGTATGAGACCGCGGAAGGCACTCACTGGAAATTGTTTGCACCTGGGGTTGATTGTTGTTTGGGTTCACCTGGGTGTTTTTTTATGTATATTTTGAGCTGGGGTGGTTTAGGGTTTCTTTGTCGTTTGCTTTCATTTGATTGTATACCTGTAACGTCAGGAGTCGGCAATTGTACCTTTTATATTATTTTCATTAAACCTTTTCGTTAAGCATACGCTCTTTTAGTTTGTTTACGTTTTCTTTCACCTGCACTCGACCCGTGACAGTATGTTTGTTGATACTGATCAAAATATAATTAAAGAGGTATAGGAATTGAACAGTACAACTTGTAAACCACTATACTATTCTTACAGTTTATTTGTTGTGTATTATGCTTCCTACTATGTTCAAAAATGTTAAGTGTGTGGCCTTGATGGGGTTTGTTGTATGAAGATAATTATAAGCAAGTGAATAGAAGCTAATGGATAAATACGTGTAATGGAAATCATGCCAACTCCTAATATTTATGATGCTCTTGAAATAACTTTATTGTAAATCTCTCCCCCCCCCCACCCCCCACCCCCTTTTGCGAATCATTTGTCTCATTTTGAATGATAGCTATCTCCACCTCGATGACAGCTGTCGTTGGACTCATTCTACCTTTGCCATGTTGTTTAAATCAACTGTACTGTATATTGTGATGAAATTCAGGGTAAACCCCTGAATGTCTCCCACTAGATTCCTTAACTAAACGCTTCCTTTGAGAGGAATTATACATAGCAAATGTATCAATATCTGTCCTGGAAAAAAACTACTGAAGATAATTTTGTTGATTGTTAAAAATCAAAGACAGAACAAAACAGACAGACAGAATAGTTGGAAGGTGATCTTGGAAACCTAACCTCAGCTGTATATCAGGTGCGGATCCCAGAAGTGTTTAGAAGCGTCTTCCTTCAAAAATAGAAAAGGCGTGTATTTGAAGCCAAGCAGAGAGTGCTGGGATGTGCTGTAGTAGGTTCACATGCATTGACGATACCTCTATGTCAGAGCCAGAACTTAACACAGACACTCCCTGTGGAAATCTGGGGTTAGGATTGTCATTATTTATTATTTTACACTAGTTGGTGCTTATGCTGCCTTCACATGATATTAGAATTATGGTAAATAAGAGTTGCTGAATTGGAAGTTGCACACGAATGCCCCATCAAGTCAGGTAAACTTCAGTCTTTCAACTTGGAGGACAAGAACATTTTATTTTATTCCACATTTAGACATTATGACAGTGAGTAGCCTACAATGTGAACTTAATGGAGTAGGGCATTTTGAATGCATGTGTATGTGTTATAACTTTCTCTGACACAAGTCATGCTTTAAACTTTAAGTTTTTAATACAACATTGCCCACCTGTCACACTTCCATAAATAGTGAATCATTAAGGTCAGCTACAAATTAAGAAATTATGGAAGCCAGCAAAACAAATTGAAAAACTATCTATTCTCTTCTGATGTTTCATTAAAACACACTATACAAGAGTAGAAGCAAAATATGACAGACTATATGTTTCCTTGAATGACCCAGGGAAAGAAAGGTATACATGGCTGATAGAGCCAGAGAAAGGATTGAATGAAAGCACTTGGTCTAAATCCAACTTGGCTTTGGATGGCAATTAGCACTATAATTAAAGACAAGGCTTAAGGGATCCACTGTGTGTGTGTGAGTGAGACAGAGAGAGGGTGTGTGAGAGAGAGATAGATACTTTATTTGTAGTGAATCACAGGTGCAACTTGCTTTTGTTCCCCAGATATTAAAATTCTCATGTAACAAGCATGAAATGTGTTAAATTGATAATGTCACCCTAACAAGACTAAAGACTCAAGTCATGGCAGGGTGGTAGATAGAGGGCAAGGCCTATTGCAAGCATGTGTCTTTTGCGCAATATTTTGAACCCCTAACACCTCCATGAACTTCAACCAGTACTTCACACGTTTACATCGCCTTCTTACAGTATGCGAAATGACAGTTTCAGCTCTCTCATGTCATTCTTCTGACAACCGTGTTTCATGGCTTAAATATGTCTGGGGTTTGGTATTAGTAATTTGACATGGCATCTTAGTGGGTGGCGCTTTCTTCCTAATTAATTAAGCTGTCACTGTCACGCACGTTAATCACATCTCACCCCTGACATCCGTCTGAAAGTGTCAGAACTATAGTGTCAGCTCTGTGAAACAGCTGTCATTTAAAAAAAAAGACATGTATTTAGCCTACTTGGGTGAAGTGCCCAATCCGTCCGTCTCCCATGGTGCCACTAGTGGCAGAAAAATAAGACACTCTAATATTGTCTTCAAATTATAAGATCTGGAACTCAATGATTTGTTGACAGAAGTGAATCAGTGAGCCCTAAACCATATCACACCCTATTGTTGACTATTGGTGGGGTAAAAACAGATAAAAGGATATAAACTGCCAAGTTTCCTGTATTCACCATTATAATAATTTCAGATTGAACTTTCCATATTTCAAACAAGATATGTAGAGATGGTACCACCTAATTTCTTTGGGTTTGTTGTCTCAGCACGTTTCGTTGCACCGCAGAATGCCATGATTTTGTACACTACCTGAGAAAGCCAATAGAGGCGCTAGGTCAATTTTGCTGTAGGAGGCCAGATGCGCATACAAGATGTGCATACAAGTTAGAGAGAGAGCAGACTTATGTTCTGTTACTGTATATATGCAGTAATGTTTAATTATGTTTAATAAAATACAAAAAAGTAGAGTAACTAACTGTTGGCAACATACACGTAGGCTACTGTAGGCAGTATGCCTATAAAACTATATATACTATATAAACTATATAATGTTTTAAAGTCCAATAGAATTCCAGTCTGTGTGGCTTAGTGGACAAGATAAGCCCTTTCTATTTGTTTAACTTGATTTATATAGCTTATCAATCTCTTTTGCGGCAAATGTTAGCTTTTCAAATGTTATATTCTTGAGAGCTTGATGACTTTGAGTCAGTTAGTCTATCACGAAAGAGATTGACAGAAATGAATCTCAGATTAGTGAGGTTGTCGCCACTGTTACATTGGTTAGCTCACAAGGTTTATCGTTGCACTTGTAACATGGAGATCGTCCACTCAAACTACGACCGTTACAACATTGTATACATTTTTGGCTCAGTGGACTGACTGTAGATAATTATGTTCTAGGCTACTTGCAGATGGCCATTTAGTAACTAATAACTTTAAGGATAAACTTTGTTCAATAAATGTTCCCATGAGTCTCTTGCTCAACCTGCTGCACGTAATGAAAGACCTGAAGACTCAGATCCTGTGATTCCTCAGAGTCCTGTCTCTAGTGGTAATAGTAGTCACGTGCGCAATAAACGAAAGACTGGAGATTATTCAACTGATAAGCTAAACAGTATGGGTAATTAAAAAGCGGAGGATAGGCTACTGTAAACACAAAGCTATGAACCATATGCCTACCTACTGTATTTCGCATTCTCACACTTGACCTTGAATCCATAGTAAACATTACCACTTCCCCCATCCATCTCTACTCTATTGTGGTTTCTTTTAACCGTCCTGTTGTCCTCCGAGTCAATCTGACCCAACACACTACCTTTTTGTGGCAGATACTAATTTTACAGCTTACACAGACATACTATGCACTGCTACTGCACAAGGTGTGCATTTGAAACCCGAGGACAATAGGAGGGTTAAGCTATAATGAGGTGGCTGACTTGACATAGTATACAGTAGACAGACTTCTAGTGCTAAACTAATTCCTGCGCTAATTCTTAAAATAAATTAATTTATGTCTCTTCCTTACTACTATTTCTCTAAATGTTTCTATCTCGTATTTTACTTCACTGCCTTCACTCTTTATTCATAATATGTAAGGTCCATGTTTTTCTTTCCAGAAAATGCCTTCATAAATACGTTTTCATAAATAAGGGCATTGTGATGTCACTGCTAATGCCAGCAATCACATTCCAACGCACTTAGCCAAATAAGTTTTCACCCTACTTTACTATTCTATGTGCATCTCTCTATTTTAGACTGAGATACACATGTACAGTACATGTGCAAGTATTTAAGGAGCAGTTGTTTGGCACTATAGAAAAGAACAGCCCTAACTGATTAGCTGTCTGCACACATGCCCGCCTGTGCATGCAGAACAGATATGCACTGTTTATGACAATTAATAAATAGACATGGTATTTTGCAGATACAAGTTAATTTATATCCATAGAATGAATACCACATTTGCAATATCCTACTATCAGGCTCAAACCGTGGAATTACTGTGGAACACCCAAAACCGTGAAACAGCCAAGAGCAATCGAAATTGATCATTCAACCGTAACAGTTAATTTCTCTTGATCAGAATGTTCTTATGCTATTCTTATAAATGCACTGACCTTTGGCTAGTGGCATTGTCCATAAACACATTACTCTCTTCATTTAAAATGGAAAACAGATACATTAAAATAGATTGAAGGAACTGGTACACATATAAAAACAAAGAAATTGTGTAAAAATATTTAATTCACCCATGCTCCGTAAATAGGAACACAAATATAGGGGTGGACACCACTCACAGCAACAATGCCCTAGACCCCCTAGGAAATGCGTTTACAATGTGTGGAGAGGAGTTTCTGAGGGAGCATTGACGGGAGAAGTATTTTTCTTATGATTTGAGTTTAAAGTTAGCAAGCATTCTCTAAAAAGAGTAACTTTACCTTTAAACATTAGTGTGCAGCAAGGAAACTATGAATGTGTCACATACATCTGCGTGTGCACCAAGAAACATTTACCATTCTTACAGTAAAAAAAGTACCTGTTTGTAGTACTGTATCAACAATAAATCAGTAGCTTAAAATAAAAACAAGTAATAGTAGGAGAAACACATAATTACAGCACAGTGCAGCTCCATCACCATGTTCACACAATTGTAGATTGTCTATGGAAGAAAGCACAGGGAAGCAAAATATTACTTTTATTTTATCACACTCATTTGACAACAGATCTCAGCTTACCGTAAAGAACAATAACCACAGAAAACGGAATGTTCCAGACATGACTCCAGTGAGCAGGTTATCGCTAAATAGTGGAACAATGACCTGAAAATCACCCCAGCCCATGTATCAATTACATGAAGCCTAAAATCGCATTAGCAACAGGGCGCCAATATTTTTCTATTGTCTACTGTCAACCTTCTTAGTGTGTGGATTTTATTCACCGTGTTTGTGAAAGAGTGCACAGAAAATGAGCTCTGAGATGCATATGGGCTATTATTATTATTATTATTCACAAAGATGATTAGTGTTCACTGAAGTGATTACTGACCATTCCGCAACTCAAGAAAACTGTCAGAGGAGCTACAGTACACAAGGGTGGGTGTCTGTGTGTGTGAAGGAGGTATACAGATACTAACCTGAAATACTCTGTATTTGTGGAATCAGGTTTCTCCAAAACTGACACTGGTCAGCTTTCATCATGGTCCTTTCTATTGGGGGCTGGGCATTCAGTGTCACATAGTTCTGGTGTTCTGAGGTGAACATGGGCCACTCTGCACCACTAATGCTTGGGTTCCTTGAAAACAGCAAGTATATTTTTATATATATATTTTTATATATATA
>JAODUG010004279.1:0-10684 GCA_027564795.1 Aphredoderus sayanus
CCTACATTCATAAATTAGGATATTTACTGTAGCATCCATCTTGTAATTAATTTACAGTAAGGTGACCTAAACCTTTATATCCATTCTTTTCAATTCTCTTGAGTTTGAGTGAATTACCAGGAGGAGATTTTATAAGAAAATCGTACAAAATAAATGTGTGTGTGTGTGTGTGTGTAAGTACATGTACAGTATATGTGTTTGCATGTGGTTCCAGTGTCTGTCCAAGTCTGAGTGTCTCTTTGTGAAACAGTGGAGGTGTTGGCGTGGAAACACTTTTGTACATGCGCCCACACGTGTGCGTCTAATAGGTTTGTGATGCGGAGACAGTCATTAGCACGGGGACATGACAGCGTGGGAGGTGAAATTGAGCTGGCTGGGAATTGTGTTCTAATAATGTCGCAGAAAAGTGCTAAAATGTGTATGTGTAGAAAGTCTGGAAAACATTCCAAAGATGGTTGTAAGCCTTAATATACTACTATTTAACATATTGTACATTTAGTGTGTTTGTGAAGCAAGCTTCTAACATATGTACGAGCATTTTGAAAGGGTTGATAATGTCCAGTATGTAACAGAATGTGCTGCATATCTTATTAAAAACTTAAAGTGGGCAACCCATGCCCTTTTTTCACGTTGACACAGCTTATTGAGATCTCAATACATGCAAAATGTATGTATTTGACATGCTTAGGTGAAAATACCTAATAGGGTATATTTGAATGTTGCAGACAACCAACTGTATATAACTGAATGTTATGGTAGCCTACCAGTCATCAACAGCTAGGTTTACAGATTTGGTCATCTGTAAATGTTGTACATTAAACTATTACTTATGGTCTGCGGATTCGACCAGCTGTTTGTAGCTTGTATAACCTATTTTGCTGAATACTACGGCAAATGGCTATGGGCTGTCATATCCTAATAGGGGCGTTACCAAACAAACTGTGAGGAGCTTCTACATACAGTAGAAAGCATGCACTTTTCTAATGTAGCTGTTTCTCCACCTCTCATTCTTAAGTTCTCATTCTGCAGGCCATATAGATTCACATTTTATTTGAATGACACTTGCTGTTAATGTTTTATACACGATGGTTCTCTCAGATGTTGAGCAGTGAGCTGTCAGGTGACGACTGACAGTAATTCATGAAGAGACAGTGACCGATTACTCAAGAGTATGACCACTGCATGTAGGTGTGCCATATTAGGGCCACACGTTCATGCCAGGACACATGTGCATGTGGTGTGTGTGTGTGTGTGCGCCTCTCTTGGTCTTCTCCTTGTATGAGTGTACTCATATCTATAATTATTGCTCTTGTGTTCTGCTGTGTGTGTGTGTGTGTGTGTGTGTGTGTGTGTAACTTTCACCCTCCAACCCTCCATCTGGTCTCTTTATATTAGTTTGTGCTTGTGCACATGTCCCTGTGCACACATCTGTGTGTGTGTGTGTGTGTGTGTGCGTGCGTGTGGTCGGCAGTTCCCTGCCAGTTATTGTGTATCATCAATCACTCTGCCCTTCCACAATGCTGTCAGCTTTATTCTCTTCTACCTCATCCCCCTCTCCCGCTCACCCACCTCCCCAAATCCACCCTCTTCTCTACCCTGTATTATTTTAGTGTTCCTTTCTTCCCTCATTCCTTTGTCCTTTTACATCTTGGCCATAAACTAGATGAAAAAGTATAAAAACAATATTTTAAAATCTAACAACCATACTCGTCACCAAACAACATATAAGAAGAAATAACAATATTAAGACCGTGTGTGTGTGTGTGTGTGTGTGTGTCAAGGGAATATAAGTTTGGCTATGTCATAAGTGAGGCCTGCAGTATGTGATTGACTGACATAAACTGACCTAAACTGGAATGTGACTGGCTGGTCATAGACGGTAGCTTTGACGTGTGTTGATGAATCACACCTCAATGCATACAAATCCTACGTGTGTTCCATGTTAGCATTGGTGTTTTTATTGTTCTGGATGTAATGTAGATTGTAGCTAAAGTTTAAATACGAAAGGACAAATGGCTAAGTGGGTAATTACCACCTGCTACCACACCAGTACTTAATTCAGTAATAATGATTCATTCTGGCTGAGAATGGGAAGTTTGTTTACTCCACTGTTGGCACATAACCAGTCTTTGTTAAAAAAAAAAAAAAAAACAGGTTTAGGCTGGAAAAAATATTTATACTGCCTAGTTAATTTTGGCAGTAATGAGAGGTCATTGTTTGTGGAGTAAACTATAGAATAGAATGAAGTAAAGTTATATTATATATTATATTGAGAAACCTTGATGTGAGTTTTACAAGCAGATCTGACTCCACAGGAAGCACAATATAAAGTGTGTCCTGGATATGAATAGTGAAAGACGGCTTGTAAAACAAGATTCCCGGATTAGGGTAACTGTTACACACATACAAGGTTGCCAGTCCCAGATGGTGTCATCCCACATTTCCAATGTGCCTCCTAATCATTGTTAATCACCCGGATTTGTCTCCTATCAAGTTAGCCCTTGTATGTGCAAACAGGACAGCATTCATAATGAAGTGGAAGGGTGCAAAAGAAAGTACGGTACAGCAGAAAAAATTATAGTTAGGAAAGTGTTTTCTTGAACAGACATGAAATATAATACATAAAATAAAAGTAATATTTTGAAAAGGTGGTAGAATCACACTAGTATACTTTCAAGTGGTAGAACGTGATGAGGAAATTGGAGTAATACAAAAATGACTGGTCATGTTCTGGAATTGCATAATAGGAGTTATTAATGTAAATATAAATCTGCATGTGAGGAGTAATTTATACATTAGATAAGATTGGGATTTGGTACTAACATGTGCCCCCAAGAAAGCCATTGTTTTCTTGATTGCCAAAACTATTGCCATGAAATATGAATATTAGCTTATTGACTGTCTCTGTTTCAGCATGGAAGGAGATGGGTTTAGAGGGGAGGGTTTATGAAATTTATGGTCATTTCCCTGAAATTCCCAGAAAAAGTTTTCAGTGTGCTATATGTGTTTTTTTAATGTGGACTTACACCTTAATGTTGGCCTTATTAGTTTCACTATTTAAAGGAACAATTACCATATTATTGTACATTTTATTATTATTATTGTACATACAGTATGTACAATAATTGTGGAATTGACAGGACACCATTAAATAAAGTCCAATATTCCAAGACCTGGTTTTTAGTTCTGTCCATGTTAACGACTTTGATGTGATGCTACTGTATGTTTTTCTTACACGCTGCTAGTCACAATGTTTTTGCTAGTACAGGCCTTTTGTTAATCTTAGATTAGACGTCTTAGAAGTCATGTACATTATGAGATTAGATGATGATACTTAGGCCCTGTAAAATAAAAAACAACTGAAAAGCTAATGAAGAAACAAATAATATAATCAGAAAAACACAATAAAACTGCAAAACATAGTGTTTCAATGCCAATCTTTTTTTTCCCAATTCCAAACTTTCTCTTTGATTTAGCTCCATACATATACTGCCAATATACTTTCACTAACTCAATGTTCCTTTACTTGTGTGTGGTCATATTGTATTGCTCTCCATTCACTTCTATTGTTACCTAATCCCAGTCTCAAAAAGATGAAGATATGGTCATATTTATCTAATGCAAAGTAGACTTTGTAGCCAGTGTATACTTCTGCCAGGAAGCAATTCTAATTTAAATGGACCACCTTAAAGTGCTCTATTGTTTAAAGTGCTCTCCTGGTACAAAGTGGTCAGCTTCCCCACTTTGGAAATATGATTTTATGCTCCTGTTGTATTGGGTCCCTCTCACAACTGCATTTGAACTTAATGCCTGCTGTTTACATCCAATGGCCTCTGTAAGGGCATGTGTATGCCCATCTCCCCCTGGCAGTGACGCAGAATGGCTTGGAGATGGATGAAAGATAGGATGATCTGTCATTTGTCACGGGGGCGGTGGAAGAGGACGGGAGGGGTTGTCATTTGTTTAGCTGGCGGGCAACATGGCTGATAAAACAGGTTGTTGGACAATCAGTCAGCACTCTGACAGACCTAATCTGAATTCAGCCCGGAGACCAGAAGAAACATAATATAATAAGGATGCCAAGGGCATATGTGCCAACACTGGACAAGAGAATGACTTAGAAAATATCAAATCAGGACACACGCACACTTGCACATCAAGCCACCAGACCTGGAGCACACAAAGATATGTACTGTTGCCAAGAGAATTACTATAGGGAGATATTATTTTCCCCAGTCTTTTTTTTCAAGTGGTTTAGGATTACCCATAATAAATGATTTGGGCACTGAGGGCATAGAAGTCAAAAGAGTGATTCATTCACACATTACGGAGTGTATGATTGGAGGAAGGACACACCCATCTATGCTTACAGTATACCCTCACCCATAACACCTTATGGAATCGCATATTGGTACTACTAGACCTTAGATACTTTACAATGTAAAGGCATTGTAGGCAGATGAGGCCCTATTTGGTGACAGTACTTGGCATGAGCAGGCTGTACAGGAGACACTGGATCAAGTGTGCTAGCATATGAGGGGCAGGTTAATTGGGATTTGCAAATAAATATTTGCTTTGGTACCAGATAGAGGATTATATTGAACACTACAAGATGGCATTCTTCCCCTGGCCTGATTCTCAATGTTCCATTTTAACCATACAGTACTTAACATGGACCTGTTCCACCAAGATGAACCTGAACTGAAACCTGACATTGACATGAGTTAGCCTTGTTCTTTAGGTTGCAGAACAATGGATTCTATTTCTGAGGTTAATCAGTTTATGGCAAATGATAAAGTAAAATAATAATCAGATGAATGCTGAAAATGTGCTTACTTATTGATTGGCTGCAGCAGTATACAGTTGTCATTTGTGAAGGATTAGTTATCTTGGAATTTGCATTGTCCAGGTTAATACAATATGATTTAATTGAACCGCCTCAGGCGTACGTATTTTATGTACAGTATATAACCCCCTGGGGTGAGTTGAATTGGACAACAAAATGAGGTGATGTTTAAAGAATCTTTAATTTCTTTAATTATGAAGGACTAATTATTGGACTTGTGGTTTATGTGAGCCATGAGGCCTACCCCAGGACCCAAGTGGCTATATAGTAGGGATGTGCAGAGAGCCAAGTAGTTGTATTTGTATTTGTTGAGGAAGCAAAACATTACACTTCTAATTTTAGGTTTAAAGGTAAGTGTTATTCAATAAACGTAATAATTATAACACTTGTAAATGTAATATGTATTTGTGGTTTTCGTAAGAAATACAGCCATGAACTGTATAACCATAAATACTGAAAGAAAAATAATTTAAAAACTAACTTTTAGTTTCTGAGCCACATCCACACTCAAACAAACATTACATTAACCCTTGTGATGTCCTTCGGGTCAAATCGACACAAACCACTAATTCTTTGTGGCAGATAGAAGGCGCTAAACCTAATTCTACAGTTTACACACACGATGTGCACTGCTGGCACAACAGGAGGGTATAAAGCACAAAATACAACACAAATACATGAATAAATAATTAATAAATAAATATATAAAATACACGCAGCAATGCCAATTAAAACACATACAAAATCATACACAATTAGACGGAGCTGCCAAGTGGCCAAATACGACATGTTTAAAAACAGGGTTAATAAATCAACATTGTGAACGCCACCCATCCTAATTGGAGGACGCTGTACAAACAGAATATAAACACAACGATTGTAAACAAAAACTATTCTTTCTGATGTACCTATTAATGCAAAAATGTATCTCACTGAACACGTTTTATTCTAATTCGTTATTGTGCTAACGTTAGCCGCTAAAATTCTCCTGTTCAAACAAGCTCGGTTGCCTCTTCAAAATCGAAATAGTGGCACAGAGTTTGCTAGCACTATTTCTAAAACCGCTTCACAACAAAGTCCCACCCACCCCTACTACATAGATGGTAGCTTTAAATGATTAACACAGCCTTCACTATAGATGAAGTCACCATTGATATAGAGATTATATATAAGTGGCCCATTTTTAAATACATGAAATACAGTACATTTCATATTTAAAACATTGTGTTTTAATGACATACAGATACCCATAGAAGCATACAGTGGTAGCCCCTAGTAAAATTGGGTGTCTAATTGAAATCATTGTCCTGTCAGACCATGGCTGGCTGTTATACCCCTCTGGCGGAATCCTGGCTAACTAGAATATTCTGGTACATCTTTGTACTGTATAGTACTGTACAGACTCGGCCATATTCATCTAATTTAGTCACACATGCATGTGGAAAATTCGAAACCAGTAAATATAACATTAAGAGGGACCACAGCCTACAACTTGGATTCAAATAAATAGTAAATATTTTAAAATAGTGAAATGGAGTCAAAAATGTTTTTTTAATGGTGTTGATATGACCAATAATAGTATGACCATTGCCAAATTTTATCATTTTAGCTTGTCCTCTGTATATTTCCTGTTTAATTAAAAATGTCTTCTGATTAATTAATGTTTCATTTTATATTCATTACCTACGCTCATATGCATTACTCCTACCTACTGCTGCAGGTACATTTTAGCACAGGTGGAAAGTTGCAATTACAGGGTATTAGGCTAGCTTTTGGGACACACACACACACACACACACACACACACACACACACACACACACACACACGCATGTGCTGGGACACCCAGATGGCCTATAAAGCAGAATGTACCTATTCTAAAGCTCCCAAAGAGAGCTGTGTCATGCTAATGTGCTAATGTGTAGTGTCTCCAATATGATGATGTATTAGGCAGAAAGTCCTTTATCCAGGGGCAATCTACAGTAATCACTAACATTTATAAACACACGTGTTATTATAGTCAAACTACACACTTACCTTTAGTAGTATATATCTTAAAGGGTCTGCAGTCTCATGTTTAATTATATATCTGTTTTCTTCCTTGCTCTTTCTCTTAACCCACCCCTCTGCCTCTTTCATTTTGTCTCCGCACGTTTTCTGTCTGTTGGTTTTTGTTTGCTTCTGTTGACTGTAATTCGATCTATCTCTGTGTGTGCGCGCCACCATTGCTCTCCTGTGTGTTGTTGTGTTTGGAGTTGTTGTGCTGTTATGGAAGCTCTGCTGCAAACCACCCATCCATCTTTGTCCTGCACTCCTCTTCTGCTTTCCACTCGCTTGCTCGTGTTTGCTGTCTCTCTCTCTCTCTCAATCCCTCTCTCTCTCTCCCTCTCTCTCAATCCCTATCTCTCTCAATCCCTATCTCTCCCTCTGTCTCTCCCTCTCTCTCTTGCTCTCCCTTCTTCATAACACTTCTTCAGCCTCAGTCACTCGTTGAGGGATAACAGGGCACACAGTGTCATGGTTATACAGTCTCTCACGCTCACCCTCTCTCATGATGCCTTCCGGTTTTTCCACTGTACCCAGTTCTCCGGACACTTAAACTCCTGTCTGCGGGTAGGCAGTTCATTTTGACGGACCGTACTGTATTATAGGCTGTTGGTGTTATGGCTTAGTTGAAGCTAGACCATGTATTATACAGTAGAGTAACTTCACCCTAAAATGTGTTTTTTGCGCTGCAAACTAAATAATCGGACTGAACTGTGATGAGACACCACTGCTGGTGTTAACATTGACAATGTTTTTTTTTTTTTGCATTTGATAATGGCTCTACACATCATGTCAGTAAAATCACTCAAGGTCCTTGCTGGCTTAGAAGTGTACTTTTGGAAAACTGGTGCGCCGTGAAATTTAAATGTAAAAGTTAATGGGAGCCGCCTCTCAGCCCCTCCCCTCGCTCATCTCCTTGACAATGTTTTAGCATTTTTTTTCAAAATTGTGAAGTGGGCGGAGTCAGGCTCAGAGCTGGGGTGAAAGCTATTAATGAAGCATTTATATATTCTGATCATCCAGGACAATCAGCTTCTCCTGCATAGTCTGAAGGCCTCCACCTGCACACTGCCATAGTTTAGAAAGGATTGGGTAACTGAGAATGAATTTTGACCAGTTACGACAGACAACTTTACGTTTTCGTGAGACAAGGCGCCATTTTTACTCTGCTGTAGTTGCCTGACATTTACTGTAGAAGCAAGCGGTTTAATGTGTCAATTCTTTAGTGTTGTGGGAAGAGTCAACAGAGACATTTGATCACATGGCGAGGGTGAAATGAGTCAAGCAGACGAGAGAACAATGTCTTCTGCCGCTGCTGTCACTGCACTCTTCCAGAACACACAGTACATCTCCTGTAATGCAAACCAACGGCCTAGCAGACATCCTGGGTGTCCACCAGCTGGACAGAAGTACCAGGGCCACCTGCTCCTTCCATTAAATTCAATTAAACGATTTAAGTGAAAGCTGTGATTGCTTATTGATTTGACCTATCCACTTCAATCAAGAAGAAAAAGTCATGAGGGACAGACTGCATGTGTGTATACATATACCGTATATAGATCCTACAATTAACATACAGCAATATTATAGCATAACATTCATATACGGTACCGTGAATTCAGGATTAGGAACAAGATTATTTTGTCGAATGCACACTTTCTTGTGCATTCGACAAAATAATCAGCATGGATCGGCGTGGATCAAAAACAGCATGGATCAATTGAATGATCTCAATCTACTTGTCGGGTTGATGGATTGGGTCAACCAGTTTAAGAGGCAGTGTGGAGTTTCACTATTCATGTTTAAGGTATAAAGAGCTTGCGATTTACCCACTCTCTCACGGCTTGTCATCATGCCTGCTTAAACGCGACGCCAGCGGATTTGTGGCGGCTTATCGGATCCAGAGACGATAAATGGCTCCCACCTCCCTCTGAGGGAAAGACAGGAAAGTAAAGAAAGAACGAACAATGTTCGGCGCCTCGTGGAGGAGCGCGCTGGCGAGTTGACGTAGCTGAATAGAGGGAACGAGCGAGTGAGAAGGCGAGAGAGAGAGAGAGAGAGAGAGAGAGAGAGAGAGGCGAAGGGAGAACAGCGCAGTACAATGCGATAAAAAGAGCGCTTTTATCACAGGCATACAAAGAACAACTCTTGTTATTTATTCCCATGCTCAACCGCCGGTCTGTCTGCGCATCGCTTATCGCAGCGTGGGGGTGTTTTGATCCGCTGCCAAAATCGACCGGGCACTCCAGACGGAGAGGCTGGTATTCAGAGGTGAGCTGTCGCCGTGACGCCGTGTTTGGCAAAAGGCTCGGGAGTCGCACCTGGTTCACCCTGACCACGTACACAGGCACTGTGATCTGTCATGAAGGGGGTCACAGTGCCTGCTGCAGAGCACGGTGCCTGCAGTGTTACAGCGCCTGTCTGGATCAATAAACAAACACGCACACACACACACACACACACAGTTCCCCCTTAATTATGTATAGCTTGTGTATTTTGGTTTCATTTAAATAGAAGGCATTGCTGACTATGCAGTGTGCTATCATTGTGATTTAGTCCTGTAAGAAATGTCTTATTATATGAATCTACTAGCGACAAATGTTGCCACAGAGAAGTAACAGCACCCCGTAAAGTGCTAAAATGCCATAATTGGGCTTGTGGTCCTCAGAGGGAGAGAGTGGGATCAGGCCACAGGTGTGAGAGAGAAGGGGAGCCACTGAAGGACACGGTGGTTGTGGCAGTGAGGAAGAGCAAATGCACACCAGCTCCTCAAACCACCTCAATCCCTCTATCTCCCCTGGCCTGCACCCGTTGTCATCTCCCCCTTTATCCCTGTGTCCACCCTGCTCTTGACTAAATCCTTCTGCTTTCCTCTTTTTCTTTTTTTTTACCGTGTGTATTCTCTACTCCAATGACCTTCTTTTTACTCCTTATTTTGTATTTATTTTCCTGTCGTGTATCAGCTGTTCTCTGTTCATCTACATTAGGTACTCTTACCCTCTTATAGGCAGGTTTCCATAACTCCTTGTCAGCTCTAGAGGACTAGAACCAGAGTCCCCTCAGCCAGACTGTATGTCTTCTCTTTTTCCCTCTGACATCGTTTTACCTGTTGCCCCCATCTCAGAATGATTGACATTTTGTCCCTGTCGCCCTGCGTTCCTCCTTGCCCCTCTTGTCTCCCCCTGCCCTGTATAAACGCCCCTCCTAACAACTTCACCATTGTCTGACTGTTGTCCTATTTTTCCTCATCTCTGTAAAGGTTGTGTGTCACTATCATCTGTTTTGTCATCCAGCCAATCTATCTCTTCTATTGTTCCCCTGTACGTGTGCCCTTTGACTCAAGATGTGGCATTGCCCTATCACGCCCTGGCCCTGTGTGGTGCCCTGTATGTTGCTGTGTTACTCCTCCTTCACCCCCGTAGGTAGTTTAGCCTGCACTTATAGCCCAGCTGACCGTAAGCTGACGTAAACCTTTTGGCTTCAAGTTCAAGATGGCTGTCTTATCCAATTAAAATCCATTGTACAGTATGTAGATCGCTACTGTTGTTTAACCCTCTTGTTGTCCTCGAGTTTCAAACGCTTTGCCACCGTCTGATTGTGCATGATTGGGTGGTTATTTTTATTATCAATGCTGTGTGTATTTATTTATTTTGGAATTATCTCTTTATGTATTTGTTTGTTTTTTTGTACCTTTTAACCCTCCTGTTGTCCTCGAGTTTCAAACACACACCTTGTTGTGCCAGCAGTGCACATCATATGTCGGTGTAAGCTGTAGAATTAGGTTTAGCGCCT
>JAODUG010004282.1:0-10682 GCA_027564795.1 Aphredoderus sayanus
ACAGAGAGAGAGAGACATAAAGAAAGTCAGAGAGAGAAGGAGAGACATAAAGAGAGTCAGAGAGAGAGAGAGAGAGAGAGAGATAAAGAGAGTCAGAGAGAGAGAGACATAAAGAGAGTCAGAGAGAGAGAGAGAGACATAAAGAGAGTCAGAGAGAGAGAGAGAGAGACATAAAGTGAGTCAGAGAGAGAAGGAGAGACATAAAGAGAGTCAGAGACAAAGAGAGAGTGAGGCGAGAGAGAGAAGAAGAAATAGGCAGGAGCGGATCTTTTCAATTACCAACCCGGCAGGACACCCCAGGTGTGCACGTTTGACACGCTACACGTGCACGTTTTGTGCCAGACAGGAAGTACTGGAATCCGTGTCACCGTTGTCCAGCTCCATGTAATCTCTTACGTTCTAACTGGCAAGAGTTGCGATACGCTGGGTTACCATGACAATGGTACTTTCTTCTTTCTGAATAATCCCAAGGCGCCACCACGACTGAAGGGAATTACATTTGATTTAAATACTCCTGTTTTGTTCAACCTTCATGGTGAGTCGGTGCACATAAGAGATATCATCAGTTCAAAGAAGGCTTTGAATGTCTCTCTCGCTATCTCTCTCTCACTATCTATCTACACTGTATCTGACATCTCCATCCCTACCTTCTAGGCAGACATACAATGATGGTGAGATGTTTGTCTCATAATGGTCTTCAGTACTAATGTACCTCAGAATATGTTACACTATAAAGGGGGAATATTTTACTGTGTGCATAGTATGTGTTTGTTGCTTGTGTTATTAAACAGGAGGGTACAGACAAAAAGCAGCCTTGTGGTTCAACCCTAGGACAACAGGAGGATTAATACTCAATAATAATAAAATAATAGTTAATTATTAACCTAATTTTAACCTAACCATTTTGTCCCGGGTGGACAACGGGAGGATTAACATGCAATAATGACCCGAAAAAACCTCTTCTCTAACCTAACCCTAACCATAAGGCAACAGGAAGGTTAAATGACTTTCATATAGTTGGACATATCTGTGTTTCTGGTCATGGATGTGCCACTAAATATTCACATTGCACTGCATTGCACATTGACAGATCAACTCCTGTACCTCCAATACCTTCTACTAACACATTGATGCAGTTTCCCGATTAAAATACATCTATTACCACTGCTGTTGAAATACAGTTCAAGAAATTGCAGGCAAGAAACCAACAATTCGGAAAATTGGAAATCCCAATTATGCACAAACCTGACACAAAAAGTTATTAACAATCCCCAAAAAAACTAAGGTGGAAATTGTCCACGTCGATTTCTCAAGTTTACAGATGGGTGATGGCATTAGCATAATTTCTGAGTTGATTCAGCTGAACAAACTGCTATGGACGACGAGAATGCAGAATGCCCTCAGCTGGAAAGTAATCTGATGCTGTGGCAGTCGATACCCAATATCAAGCATGAGGTGCACCTTCAATGTCGGCTCATCATAATCCCTCACCAGGGTTTCATTTAATGCTTGTTAACAACTCATTATTTCCCATTTGTAACACCTACCTGACAGAGCAAAGGCCAGATAAGACACCGTTGCTGCTCTCAGAAACTAGAGATAGCACCTAGAGAGTCAGTAGCAGCGTGCATTCAATATCAGACCTGGGTTATGTGTATACATGTCTAGAAGACCATGGCTTTCCATATTAAGAGCTCACACGTCTTACTAAAATGCCAGCATAAGCAGATAATAATACAAAATAACAATCTTAGCAGATACTTTTATCCAAAGCACACAAAGTGCATTTACAAGTATTTATGACCAGATATAAACATCTTGTTGAATTATGTCCGCTGTTATGTCGGGGATCAAACGGACAACATTTCTGCTGGGATTTACTGTAACAACTTTAGCCAGTTGGCTATCATGTCCCCAATCAAAGGACCATTAATAAAATATTGAGATAATATTAGTACAATACATTTGGCAGACACTTTTATCAAAAGAGACTTAGATGTAGTACATTTGTCAATAGTTCACAAACCAATGGCAGTGCAAGCCATGCAAGGAGAACCTAACCACTGGGAGCACTTGGGGTTAGGCATCTTACCCAAGGATGCTTGCAGGTGGTCCAGCTACTCCAGGGCTTGAACCCACAACCTTCTGGCTGGGAATCCATCACCCAGACTACTAGACCATCCTACACAATAAATTATATCAATTTAAATTTGTCCAAATGCATCCATTTTTATAGACGTAACACTTCTTTGACATTATAGCCTGTCACGCAGGATTGCCATATTTGATTTAATGTTAAGCCTACTTACTTGTGATTCGTCTGTAACATATACAGTACATGTCAAGTAGAACTGTTAAAAAGCTTGACTTTAGCTGGGTAACTGGTTACGTGTCCGGCAAGAATGCCTGTCAGCAAATATACAGACCTTGGGGAAAGATGCCTGTCCACAACATAATGATGGGGGTCAGAAACACTTGTCTGCAAACCACTGCAGTGGAGTAAAGATTGGCAATAGATACGACCACTATTTCTGAGTTATAAGCCAACAAACAGTAATCATCCCCATTATAAAACAGTATGAAAGCAATCCAGTTAATGTGTTGTCATGGCACCCATGGCGGGTTTCCTTGCCATGACATCAGTGTCCACTGGTCATTTTGCATCCTGTCTAATTGTCCTCTAATAGAGATTGTGGGGCTGTAATTTGACATTCGTTAGGCTCGACCGCAGTCCCCAGCTCTGCAAGCGATGTGAGCTCTCTGGACTGGTGTTAGCTGGTAATTCCACAGAACTGGCTGGTCTCTCCAATGGAGCTGTGGAACCGACAATGGTGATCCCTAATTAGCTGTCCTTTACAGCAGACTGTGATAGGATATGACAGTGGCTCGTTAAAGAGTAGCGATATCAGCTCATAGCTACAGTAACCACTGCGTTACTAGTGGGCAAACTCATTAAATCATTGTTCTGGTTATGGTTCATTGGTTTGATACAATATGATTTAGAGTGTTTTGTGAACCAAAGCATTGCTCATGCCATCTTGTCCCCGAGTCATCCACGCAGAAGCTACACTGTAAAACTATTTAGAACAGGCACTTTAAAAAATACTTGACAATTGATTGGACGAACCTGTAAGCCAGCGGAGCCAGTTGTAGAATCAAACTCTTGCTGAAGCCAGTCGTGAGAACGATGAAAACATATTTTCCATCAAGAAAAGCCTTTAGTGCCATTTTTTGCTCTTCTAATAAAGTCTAGGCTAATAAAACTGATGCTATTGCAACATCTTTGTTAATCTTTTTAGGAACCGCCATTGTTGTTTTCAAGTCGCTTTTGCTCTCTGTCCGCCCGGTCACACATTTGGTTGACCGGGAGTGACTTCAAGCTCTCCAGACTGATTTACACAGGAAGTCAAACTGAAGCTGGCAAGATCAAGATGTTCTCACTAGGCTAATGTGGAGGGTCTCAGCAGCTTAATGAAGGCACTACAGTACATACTACCATATATGATGTTACTGTAGTAACCACCTCAATTATTAGGGAGAAGAGGAAGACAGAAAAAGAGAAAGAAAAGGTGTGGAAAATATAAAACATGCGTTCCAAACATGCCTGATCACTAGCAGACATTTAATATGGAACCTCCATTTAAATGGTGATAGATTGATTATGACATTTGGCTAGCCACCCTTAAGTAGCTGTTTTGTTTTCTTAATGGTTTCTCTATGATTGTACATGATTCTGCTCCAGTGTTTATCCTCTTGTAACCCAGGCCTTTTAACCCTTGAGTGGTTCATGTTTAACTTCTAGCCTATGGAGCAGACAGGCAGTTGGTTGGTGCCATATGGCTGAAATGCATCCAACAGTGCACATGTAGTCCATAAATACTGGCAGTACAGCCTGCCAGTACTCAACTAGACACACAATCACTTTCTTGGGTACTTCTGGTGGTACGGAAATCCTACTGTACTTTAACTCCAATACTTCCAATAGTAATAGCACCTTTCATACAATAATTGCAGCTCCATTTTCTACCCTTTTATTTTCCCTACTAGCTCATGGGAGCTGCCACAGTATGTACAGTGGGTTTATGTGCTCTTTCTGTACCCCTGCATGCTTCCAGTCATAAAAAGGGCACAGCACTGGTGCCATCTAGTGCTATTACCCCTGAAGACATACGGTAAACTGACGAATCACAAAGTGGGGGTTCTCTGCTTGTCGGTAACACTTACAGTGTTGTGATCTTTATTAAAATAAAACACTCTACACTACAGTTATTTATTTATTTAAAAAAGAAAGGTTTGTTGCTACATAACCGGGATATTCTGTTTTCGCGTTAATGTGTTTACCGCTGACTTAATAAATCAGCTGTAAACATTGCACTGATTAGAACATCACTGAACAGACTCTCAAATCCTTTATTACTGTACATTATATGGACCCGTAATGGAAACAAAAATAAATAATAATGGCAAGCACATGTTTGTTGTGTTTTCTACGGTTCATGATGTACACGGGTTTTACGATTCGAGACTTCATACCACAACATTAACATTAACATTTCAAGTGCTAGTTCTTTGGTCCCTGACATCAATTAGAATGTTTAATATTTAATGTTTAATATTAAAAGACACAGGAGTGGCTCTGAAATGCATGTTTTCTAGCAGCACAAGTTATCCTCCCTGCTATTTTAGGCTGCAGTCTTGAATCCCATACTTGGTAGTAGTGATCAAAGGCATGCTTGAATTGACCGAAGTCAGTGGGCTTGACTTCTCTGATTGCAACAACCTCTCTGCCCTCTGAAAACAAGCTAGCCCGCTCAGCATGAAGAGCTATCGACATTGACAAGACTTCATGTGAGTGACACAGACAGTAGTTAAAGATGGCACTCCTGTGAAAGTGAAGGGCTGTTTACAGTGTGTGTGTGTGTGTGTGTGTGTGTGTGTGGAAAACAACTCTGTGTTCTTCTGATTACTTTTACGGTAAACCATCAGATTGTTTTATATATATATATATATATATATATATATATATATATATGAGTTAAATCTGCTGTACAATATGTGCTCCCTTTCAACATCTGCAAACATTTAACATTTTCTTTTCTTTTTTATCTGGGCGGCAGAGGCGCAGTGGGTAGAGCGGGGCGACAGGTGATTAAGAAGTTGCTGGTTTGAACCCCGCTAACTGCTCACAAAGTGTGGAGGTGTCCTTGAGCAAGACACCTAACCCTGTACTGCTCCTAGTGGTCAGGTGGCTCCTTGCATGGCTGACACCGCCATCGGTGTGTGAATGGGTGAATGTGAGGCAAACTTGTACAGCACTTTGAGTGGCTGTAGGTTAGAAAAGCTCCATATAAATGCAGCTATTTACATTTATCTCAACTTTATTTTCTTATTTGATTGATTTTTTTGCCTGAACTTTACCTTTAAATTACACCATGCCAAACAATAAAAAAACAGGCTTTTGTGTTATAAAGCTACAATCAGGTAATTGTGGTGATACCTACAGATAGTAAGTGGTGGAACACTTTAAAACAAATGGTATACTTGCTAGTGAGGATACTTATTAATCTACTTAGTTCTGCCTCTGGTGCACAATCCACTGCTGTGAGTTTCAGGGAATATCACAACCAGACACCAGCTCAAACATCTGAACTGCAAATTCAAAGACTTTCATGACCTAGGCGGACTCATTATTATGTTATTTACCCAATCAGCAAAAAAGTATTTATAAAAAACGAATGTGCTGACTCGGGTATTGTATTTCTCGCCTATGATGGCAGCATTCTAGTATTGTGTGTTGGTTTGATGATTAATCAGGCTTTTTTATAGTAATATAACTTAATAGTATCTGCTGTAGTCAACCTTTTAGCCAACACACACATTAAAGCTTGATGCTAATGTTGTAAATGATGAGACTGTGTGTGTGTGTGTGTGTGTGTGTGTGTGTGTGTGTGAGCGAGGCTCAGGTGTAGCATCAACAGGGTACTTACAATAGCATGTTCCTCGGAGAGGGTTACCAAGGTAACGATTCTCTGAGTCACACCTGAATCCACCGAAGAATGGAGGGAAGAGAGAGAGAGGGAGAGAGAGAAAGAGAGAGTAATAAAATTAGCATTCAGTAAGATTTAAAGATAGGTAATAATTGTGTGTGTGTGTAAGTGTGTGTGTGTGTGTGTGTGTACGTGTGTGTGTGTGAGGACACTCAGGGCCTGCCCGCATGTGTGTGTGTGTGTGTGTGTGTGTGTGTGTGTGTGGTCCCCTGGCTCTCCATGAGGTGATGTCACCTGACAGGTCTGTCTGGCCAACCCCTTTCTATTTACCCAAAGTGTGTGTGTGTGTGTGTGTGTGTGTGTGTGTGTGCGCGCACGTGGATGCGTGCACAGACCCACGGACACACACACAAACCCAAAATTACCACAGAACAAAAAAAAGACGGTCTGCATGTGTTGATGATTTGTATAAATGGCTTTCGTAGTCTCCTGTGACCTTAGGGTAAAAGAGACCCTTAAATATACTCTTCTCCAACTGAAAATTATTGTTTCGGGAAGATCAACCCACTTCTACTGGGTCGTATAGCATTTACAAGCAGATGCAGATGGCTGTAAGGCTTCTGCAAAGTGTTGCGACAGACAACAGTCATGTGGGGCTCATGTGCGCGATAACTCCTTAAAGGTATTCAGTCATCTGGTAAAGCTTCGCAAAATGAAAAACAAGAGAGTGTTTATCGTCTTTGCCTCAGCAACACATCAAAAAGCGATGCACACACACAGAACACAGACCACCACCACCCCCAACTGTAGCAGACTAAATATGCAGCTCCTTGACAAGCTGAACTAAACACAAATTATAAATCACCCAGTTCTCTCTGTAGTCAACGTAATGCTCTACAATCGAAGAGAAAGAGAGAAGGTTGGTTTCGCGAACACGCAGACAAAAAAACAAAAAAAAGACAGAGCGTAAGACGGGAAAATGAGCAGTCTTAGAGTGTAGCGCCACGGTGTTTGTGAATTCTCTCCCGGTGATGTGCTGGAGGGGTCACAAAGCTACGGTGGCCTCTGAATATTTCATTATTGTATAAAGCTCTTCCAAGGACAGCATCCTCCTATACCACCGATTCAGAGATTAGGGCCTGCGCCTGCCCTCTTGGGCAACACAGGACAATAATGAAACCGGTGAAGGAGAAGGATACTTTTGTTTCAGCAGAACAGCAGTTAGAGGGCTGTGGGTTTTGGCTCGATTCAGTTGATGGCGTTATACGGCAGCTATACTGTATAAAACATTTGCCTTACTGTTAAAACTGTTATAATACAACTTATATATTCACATTACCATGTATATTTACATGTATAATGCTTACAGGTGGCCTATCAGTAAGCATCCAGGGAGTCGAACACCCAGACCATTAACCACAGGGGCAATTTATAACTTAAATCAAGGAGGGTCCTTTTAACACTAGAAAGCAAATGTCATATAGCCTACTGTATTGCTCTCCAGTGACTCCCACTTGCCAAATGTACATATGTGTACAAAACGTCCCCTTATATGCGTCATGCACCAAGGATATGGCGACTCAAGGTAACTCCATGAGTCAAAACACCGGGACACTCAGGAGCTGTCACACGGTGATTCAGCGTGTCAGCGCGGACTGGTCCCGCACGCTCGAGGCACACCGCTTGGTTTTCACACGCGGCGGTCCAACTTCACAGCGGCTATAAAAAGAGAACAAGACAGGCGAGAGAATAAAAGGCTGGAGTGTCCTCGAGACTGGAAGAGCTTGGTGGCAGGAGAGGGTGGGTAGAAGACAGAACATGAAGCTCGCTTCAGGGAGAACATAAACAGACTTGGGGATGGAAGCTGTAAAAAGCAACGGCGGGTCACAGTGGTCTTCGAGCACGACAGGAAGATTTGTTGTTAGACATGTTATTTGGTGAGAAGGCCATTTAACCCTCTGCTGGCAAAAAAAAAGAAGAAGAGTGCACCGGGTCATTTTGACCTATAGGACTCGGCTTGGGAGGGTTAAGTCAAATCCAACCAATTACAATCCACCGTCCCAAAGCCAGAGAATGCAGGAAGACTCAGTAACCAGCATATGTGACAGGAAAGACATTGTGTAAGACACACACACAGGCACTTTATGCTATCTTCACTAGCTTTTGTTCCCCCACACATGTTCAAAGTTAAAGGTATACTTAGTGATTCAGTGCCTGTGAGCTAATACACTTTTTGTAAATAAAAAAGTATCTCTTCACGGTCAGCCAGCTGCCTGTTCTGCGTGCGTGCTCAAAACATAATCCAGTGTTTCTACACAGCCCTGGGTTTGGAAATGGGAACATAAACAAAGTGGTGCAGACTGCACTCACCGCTGTATCCTATCCTTGGCAATGTGTTTCCAATGTAGGGGGAGGAGCTTCTGAGGGAGCACCCTGTGGCATTGAAGGGAGAGGTGTTTCAAACTCTCTCCAGAATGACTGACAATTCCTTTCCTCCTCCTGTTACGACAGCTTGATTGACAGCTCCCTGGCAAGAATGCCAGTTTTGCTGTAGGACAACTGACGCCTTTGACTGACTGATTCTTTCAGCTCCATTACATAGCTTCATATAGATCTACAATTCTAACTAAAAACACCTTAGGTAGCTGTACAGAGGCTGCAACACATAAAGAGAATATACTAAATTCAGCCAAAAACACATGTGAATGTTTTGCATTGACACAACTTTAGCTCTGGCTACAGTACATTATTTCAGGGTGTTAGTGGCCATCTACACACCTGCTGTTTCACCTGCAAGGTTTGCCATCTGCCCCACGGGGAAATGGCTCGTATCTAATCAAAACGAAAAACAAAATGGCCCTCCATTTGGAGTGACACAGGCAAAACAAACATGGATATAAGCAGAGAGGTGCTTGGAGTGACACAGATGTGACTGCCACAGAGAGTGTCAGTGTTTACCTGAGTTGAGCCTGCCCGCTGTACACACGCTTCAGAATAAACAGATTCTGCACACACACACACACACACACAGGTGCTGATATTTTCTTTGTCTTACTAAGTTTAAAGTTTAAAGGAACACTTCCAGCATCCCCAGAATCCCTAAAAACCACTCGATCTCACTGTTTCTGGGAACCAGCTGAGTGATTTATTCTGGTTCTGGTGGCATTATAATGTTCAATTAACAGGAAATTACTGGGTCCAATTGCCAGGTTGGCCCATGGGTTTCCCTACAGTTTTCTAGGCCTCCTGAGTGAGACTTGTTATGCTTGGTTTTAGGAGTAAATATAATTTATTATAGCAATTTTGGGTCAGCTTGTTTTCATATCATGGGCCTAATTGGAGAAAGCAGGCTGTGAGAGTGCAACATTGGCGCTAAATCTACTACAACTGCATAGAGCCTTGTTCGTACTTTAATTGTGCTGGAAAATGAATGCAACATATCAAACATATTAATAAACAATTAGCCGTAAATGTAGCAAGGCGTTGCACCGCAGACTCCTCATGTCGGCCCACTGAGAAACCACAACAAACTCCCAACAAACACATTAGCAAAAATTACCCCGGTTCCATGTTAGCACAGCAGAGACACACGGTCAGTGGAAATTTCTTATAGACCGACCAGTCTCCGGCAAGCATATGAACTCAAGGTATATGAAAGATAATAAAAGACATAAATCACCGCCGTTTCCTTGTTTAACCATAATCTACAATCAAACATAATGCTTTTACACACATTTGCACACACACTTACAGTACAGTCACTGGCAAACTCCCCACAGCTGCACTTAGTCTCGCCGACGCCATGAGTGACACAGACGCACATACAGTACAGTACGTACAAATACAGGCATACAGCCCAAGCGTGTGTGTGTGTGTGTGTTTGTTTGTTCTGCAGCAGACTAGATTTATTGATGCAGCAGTTTTCAGTCCGTCTCCATGGTTCGTTGCTATGCCAAGCCACTTAGATTATTATGGTGCCGCAGTGAGCACACACACACACACACACAGGTACTGTACATAAACACACACGCGCACATACACACACGTACAGTATGTAAACATACACACACACTAACACTGCACACATAAACACACACACACACACACGCGCACACACACACACACACACACACACACACAGGCTAACACTGCACACACAAACAAGCACACACACAGGTAGTTTAACACATACAGACATGCACACATGCATGCACACACACACACACACACACACACACACACACACACACACACCAGTGCACAAGTGGACACTTCAAATGGAGCTGTGTTTGTTTTAGCAATTGAGGTTGGCTGGATGGTACACTGGTTATAGGGGTTTTCCTCTGCTTTCTTTTTCTCCCCATCTCATTTGAGCCTTTCTAACCTCGGGGCTAACACTGGCATTCATTTCAGATGCTTTTATCCAAAGGTATTATCAAACCTGTTACAACCACATGTAGTCTATAGTGACAGTAATCCGGGCTTGGCATCTAGCTCGAACCCACCTACCTACCCCATGACTTTAGGGGCGTGGGTTGTAGACAATACTGTATGTCTTGTAGAAGAAATATATTTATGGATTTTAGAAGAATGAATAATAAAGTAATATCCAAGGGGGAATAATATAGCTTTCATATCTTATTTTATCCAATTTCCTAATTTTTAAATTAATTTACTGACTGGTCAATTCCAAAC
>JAODUG010004284.1:0-10681 GCA_027564795.1 Aphredoderus sayanus
ATGTCATTGTGGGTTTTTGTTTATTGCGTGCACCTCTATGCTAAGTAGCAGCAGTAACCGTCTCACGTTCTTCTTTTTGTATGATCAGTTCCTTTTTATTAAACTATTTCGTGCTTACGTTCGCTTTTCGTTGTGTTTCTTCCGTTGACCGTTTGCACTTGCCCAAGGCGTGTGACAGAAAAACCCACCCAAACCTTTCTTTTCATCGAGTGCAGTTTTTTTTGTCGTTCACCTTTTGTTTGGACTATGGACGGAGCAGCTAATTTACGGGACATAATGGACCGGTTAGCGGCGACGATGGCTCGGCTGGGCTTGTCGGCGACGCCGAAGGGAGAGGAACCAGGAACAGCGCGTTCTTTTACGGGTAAGAGCTAGCTGTTTACTCTCTCTCCAGAGCTGGTCGCCCCGGCCCAAGGGGAAACTGATCTCGGCCATGCGACGGCGCATAGTATGGCGTCAGCGCAGCCGGGATTCGGTCTGGCCAGCGGCACCCGGTTGGCCGAACTAAAGCGGTTTGATGAGACACCCGGGACCCTCGGAGGTTTCCTCCGTCAGTGCGATTTATTTTATGAATCGATTGAGGAGGACCTGAGGGTGCGGTACATAGTGCTGCTGTTCGCTTGCCAGGCTCTCCATTGGGCTGGGAGTTGTTATTACCACCAGAGACCACAACTCCCCAGCTATCGGGAGTTTTTGGACCAGCTCTGGGCCGCGTTTGGCTATGGCGAGAAACGCGAGGGTACGCGGGAGCGGGTAAAATCGTTTTCCCTGGTTACGGCGAATGTGTTGCTGTCCGGGAGTGCCTTCGGATCGGAGCCAATGTGGTTCGGTAAGCCGCTAGGGCCATCAACCTATCCGTTGTCCAGCTGCGAGGGCTCGCCTCTTAAGGTGCGTGGGCCGCCTGAGCCGGTGTCTCAGGCTGCCACGGCTGTGGAGCGTTCGCCGGTGTCTCAGGCTGCCACGGCTGTGGAGCGTTTGCCGGTGTCTCAGGCTGCCACGGCTGTGGAGCGTTCACCGGTGTCTCAGGCTGCCACGGCTGTGGAGTGTTCGCCGGTGTCTCAGGCTGCCACGGCTGTGGAGTGTTCGCCGGTGTCTCAGGCTGCCACGGCTGAGGAGCGTTCGCCGGCGTCTCAGGCTGCCGCACCCGCGCAGCATTCACCGGTGTCTCAGGCTGCCGCACCTGCGCAGCGTCCACCGGTGTCTCAGGCTGCCGCACCCACGCAGCGCCCACCGGTGTCAACAGCTGCCAAGGTCAGGCAGCTTCCGCCGGTGTCCCAGGCTGCCACGGATGGGCAGCGTCTACCGGCGCACCAGGCGGTCAGTTCCGGGCAGCCGTCTCCAGCTGCCGGTCCTGGGCAGCCGTCTGCTGCTGCCGTGTCCAGACAGCTTCCAGTGGTGTCATCGGTGTCCCCGGCTGCCGCGGATGGGCAGCGTCCACCGGTGTCTCTGGCTGCCGCGGATGGGCAGCGTTCACCGGTGCCCCAGGATGCCGGTCCCGAGCAGCCGTCTTCAGCTGCCGGTCCCGGGCAGCCGTCTCCCGCTGCCATGTCCAGGCAGCTCCCACCAGTGTCTCCGGCTGCCACAGATGGGCAGCGTCCACCGGTGTCCCAGACGGCTGGGCAGCTTCCACCGGTGTTCCCCGCTGCCGCGTTCAGGCAGCGTCAACCAGTGTCCCAGAGGGCTGGGCAGCGTCCACCGGTGTCCCAGTGGGCTGGGCAGCGTCCACCGGTGTCCCAGAGGGCTGGGCAGCGTCCACCGGTGTCCCAGAGGGCTGGGCAGCGTCTACCGGTGCCCCATGCTGCCGGTCCCGGGCAGCCGTCTTCAGCTGCCGGTCCCGGGCAGTGGTCTCCCGCTGCCATGTCCAGGCAGCTTCCACCGGTGTCTCCGGCTGTCACAGCCGGGCAGCGTCCACCGGTGTCCCAGACGGCTGGGCAGCGTCCACCAGTGTTCCCCGCTGCCGCGTCCAGCCAGCGTCCACCGGTGTTCCCCGCTGCCAAGGATGGGCAGCCCCGACCGGTGTCCTAGGCTGCCGAGGCCAGGCAGCTCCCACTGGGGTCCCAGGCGGCCGAGGCCAGGCAGCTCCCACCGGTGTCTCCAGCTGCCGGTCCCGGGCAGTCGTCTCCAGCTGCCGGTACCGGGCAGCTTCCACCAGTGTGTCCCGCTGACGTGGATGGGCAGTGTCCGCCGGTGTCCCAGGGGGGGTCCAGTCCGTCCCCCGGAGGGGCCGTGCTCCCACTGCCGGCCTCCAGTCCGTCCCCCGGAGGGGACCCGTTGGAGGCGCGCCTTGGGGAGGGGGTACTGTGACGTGTTCCTGTCTCGCCGGCAGGACACTCACTAGACATTACGTGCACCTGGGGTTGAGTGGGAAATGGGCTTCACCTGGGGTGGTGTATTGTGTATTTAAGGCTGGAGTTTGGAATATGTCATTGTGGGTTTTTGTTTATTGCGTGCACATCTATGCTAAGTAGCAGCAGTAACCGTCTCACGTTCTTCTTTTTGTATGATCAGTTCCTTTTTATTAAACTCTTTCGTGCTTACGTTCGCTTTTCGTTGTGTTTCTTCCGTTGACCGTTTGCACTCGCCCAAGGCGTGTGACATGTAGGCTACACAATCATGGGAAAGACTGCTGACTTGACAGCTGTCCAAAAGACAACCATTGACACCTTGCATAAGGAGGGCAAGACACAAAATATCTGTTTCCTAGCACATTAATAGAGAGGCGAAGGGAAGGAAAAGTTGTGGTAGAAAAAAGTGTACAAGCAATAGGCAGAACCGCACCCTGGGGAGAATTGTGAAATAAAACCCATTCAAAAATGTGGGGAGATTCACAAAGAGTGGACTGCAGATGGAGTCAGTGCTTCGAGAACCACCACGCAGACGTATGCAAGACATGGGTTTCAGCCGTCGCATTCCTTGTGTCAAGCCACTCTTGAACAAGACACAGCGTCAGAAGCGTCTCGCCTGTGCTAAAGACAAAAAGGACTGGACTGCTGCTGAGTGGTCCAAAGTTCTCAAGGTCCCAGAGTCTGGAGGAAAAGAGGAGAGTCACAGCATCCACGTTGCTTGAAGTCCAGCGTAAAGTTTCCACAGTTAGTGATGGTTTGTCATCTGCTGGTGTTGGTTTTCTGAGGTCCAAGGTCAGCCGTCTACTAGGACGTTTTAGAGCACTTCATGCTTCCTGCTGCTGACCAACTTTATGGAGATGCATATTTCCTTTTGTAACAGGACTTGGCACCTGCACAGTGCCAAAGCTACCAGCACCTGGTTTAAGGACCATGGTATCCCTGTTCTTACCGACTACATTTCAATGGGTATTTACATTAGGCTGTTTTGCTAAATTCTGTCCCCTTACTATTATATGATTTAAGAAGTAAGATGAAACCCAAAGATGCTATTTTATACAGTATATATGAATATATTATTACAGATTACATTTTGATAGGTGTTTACAATAGGAACTAAGTATTGCTATATTCTAGTTCCTGCTTATCAAAACTGCACTGTACGTTTTTTGTTAACATACATCACAAAGATGATTAAAATAAAATGTTTTGCATTAAAAGTTGAGTTTGTTATTCCTAAGAAATTTTTATATATATATTAACTGCATTGAGTAGCAATATTTGATACTATTAATGTATTGATTAATGTAGATACATTTTACATGTGTATAATTTAATTAAGAATCATTAGCACTATTATGATTAACTGAAACATCTACATTTGTAAATAGTGACTATTTACAAATGTAGATGTTTCAGTTAATCATATTAACTAAACTCTTTGTTTAGGACTGAATTAATTCCTTTTAGTTTTCTACTTAAATCTGTTTATTATGAATGGATAACTATAAAGGATCTTATATGATTTATATACAATCAAAACAAATGTTTAACTTTAATTAATAATAATACTTGTAAGTTGTTGCCTTATTTCTATTGAGTAGATATGGAATATATTTTATTACAGTGTAGGCCTACTGTACAGGCTTTTAAATAAATCGAAATATGGTACCAACCTGCTCCTTTGTTTTACTTATTTATTCATAAAAAGATGTAGCTAGTTTCATAAATAGCTGTGTGACTGGCTATCGGGAAAGTCATTAACCCTTGTAATGTCCTCTGCGTCAAAATGACCCAAATCACTAGCTCTTTGTGGTAGATAGAAGGCGCTAAACCTAATTCTACAGCTTATACACACATGATGGTTTCAAAGTCACAACGAGGTGTGACTTTGAAACCAGAGGACAACAGGAGGGTTGAAAGGCACAAAAAAACAAACAAATACATAAAGAAATAATTAATAAATAAATAAATAAATACACACAGCAACGCCAATTGAAAAACACACAAATCATACACAATCAGATGGCGCCGCCGTGTGGCCAAATACAAGATTTCTGAGTACATTAGGAGGGTTAATGGAAAAATAACTAACTATATTGTCTTGTCTTGTCTTTAGTGTAGGCAAAAATAAAAAGCGGTTAATCGTTAGTGTTAGCTCTGAGCACTGGCGCATCCATTTAAATCTCCAGAAACATGATGGGGCATTAGGCATGATAACAAAAAGGAGTCAGTTGGTGTTCACTTGAGGAGAAAAGCCTTGGTTGTCTTCTGTAACTCAATCCATGGGGGCCATGACCTAAAAGTCTAAATAAAAACCCAATAGTGTATGAATGTGTGTCCCGAATAAATAACAGAGACAATGATCGAATTTATAGTATTATAAACACATCGAAAAAATGTAGAATAGCTTGGCAATTTAACTGTATGGCATCCATTTCTACATATTTGTCTTGTAAACGAATATTGAAAAAACAAATTCACCTCAACATTAAAATCATTAGTTATTAGTTTGGCCAGGTCTGACTGTGGCACCGCATCGCCATGACACAGAGACAGCGTTCACGATTGCGAGTCGTAAAGACAGAAACCGAAACATAAACATTGTTTGCTGGATACCAACCGTTACAGTACTTGGCCAAACGTAAATGGATGCATGGGACCACTTTTCAATAAGTTGTTTGAGTATTATTTAACAGACTGTCTGACTTTTTGCCTCCAGAAATAACTTTGCAAACAAATTGTGTACTGTAGTTATTGATTCCGTTTATTACCTGCCTTGCCGCTACTGTATTCCAATACAATAAATACATAAACTCAATGCAACATCTTGTTTACTCAATTGCTATCGGATTTTGATCTAGAACTTTCTTTAAGCAATAAAGAAGCTATGCTGGAAGCCTATATCTTACTTGAGACAATGGACTCAGTCCATCTCATAGTCGAGCACAGATTTTAATCCATTAATTTTGAGAAATTGAAATGAAAGCTCCTTAGTCCCCAGTACACCGTGGGATTGTCAAATAGCTTCTGGTACAAGAAAGCTAACCGCGGGGTTAACATGCATGATTTTCAAAGAAAATGTGGATTACGATTAGCAAATTGTATGAACGTTCGACCACATTATACTGTGTGTTAATATGAATAGAAATTCATTACGTGAGGCCTCATTTTAGGTGAGGTGAAGCATGTTGTGGGCTATCCTCTGGTCAGCGTGGATAAGAGCTGGCCAGACCATGGGCTGCGGTGCGGTGATCACGTGACTCTAGCTTGAGCAAAAGACTCAAGCAAACCATTCTAACCATTCTAATTTACATTTTGAGAGGATAATAAATAAATCTTCCAAATCTTAAAATCTCGTCCCTGACCAAAAGGATAGGCATATCCCATATTAACTGTTGCTAACTAAGCATAAAAACAAAACGAAAAAAATTAAACTATCTAATGCCTTAAAAATTTATGAATTAAAATTCTGAATGTAAATTATACTCTGTCATGAACAATCTTCTGTATTGCCCTCTCGCAGAGAGAGCAAGAAGCACAAGTCTGTCTACAGTACATCCCACATACAGAAAATTAGATCTCTGGCACCTTCTACTGGCCTTCTCATGTATTTCCGAGATGAAATTACGTGAGACCTACGATCTGTAGGACCTATGATCTCCAAAACACTGGCGTTTCTGCTCCTCCTGGTCAAGACTAGCTGACTCGCATGATAATTTCCTGGCCTATTTTCTTGTTTAACAGTGTCGCTGTGTAATGTGTTGTACAACTAGCAGTGATAGCTAAAAAGGGGCTCCGGCATAGCTGATGCCAGACGAGGAAATTTGGAGTTGGTAGGCTACTTCATTCGGTGGCACTCAAAAACGATATCCTACAAAACCCACTACAGTAGCTGATCCTTAGCGAACAGACTACTCCAACACGCACCAGTTTAGGCTGTAGCCTAATTTGCTCTCTTCCTGATAAATGCATCAGTAGGCTGTGTGTGTGTGTGTGTGTGTGTGTGTGTGTGTGTGTGTATAAACTAGACATTCCTTATGTTTACTCTTTTAAAAATGCTAAGCTGCAACTATGTTATATTAAAGTGGTAAAATTCAAAATCGATTAAAAGTTTATAAGCCGTGTTATGTTTTGCGGTTCCCCACTATTTATCTTTAATGGAAGAGAGGGCAAAATGGCTCTTTTGATAGTAAAGGTTGCCGACCCCTGCTATAGCCTCTTCAGTTAAATTGATGTGTATAGTATCCTCCCGGAGTGAGCAGTTAAAAAAAATAAAAAATAAACACGCAATAAAATGTAACAAAAGAAATGTCACAAACATGCCCCCCAATTGCTGTAAATATTACAACAAAGTCCTCAAAGACTTGCCAAAACTATAGTTTGTTATCATGGAGTGGTGTGACAAGATCTCGCAATATTAAAATGTGACGATATTTCCTGTTGAGGTGAAAAGCTGTCGCAAATCACAAAAATAACATCATGGCTTGATTCAGCCTTGTTTATTAAGCTATGCTATGTAACAATAACAACAATAATGAATCTACACTGGCTCTGTAATTGGCTCTGTAGTTATAGTAGCCTATTTACCTATGGTATTAACTATTCAGTGGAAGCCTACTGTTTCAAAAAAGTAAAGGCTAGTAGTAATTTCAGCATATTTCTCCTACATTCCTATATAGAACCACAGAATACACTGCACTTTAAGTAGTACCGTACACCATTCAGCCATTCTTTCAATCATATCGTATTTGAAGATTTCTTAAATATAATGTAAATATCTCGTCTCGTTCTCAGAACCCAAAATCGTGTATCGTCTTGTGACTTAAGTGTTTTGTCATACCCCAAGTGGTTAAAAAGGTTTTAATGACTTCAACCTAAGTATCGGTAATATGTAAACGTCCGACTAACTCTATTAATAGTAATATCCTGTCTATTTAATACTGTATGTATGTTCTAAAAATTACAGAATTTTAACTACAATTTTGAGAACCATTCACATTCTTCCCTATGTTTTCCCCATGTTTCCCATGACTTACCCGCGGGCATGGGCAAAGATGCTGTATGTGCCAGGCACCAGCAGTCTCCAATAGTCACCAGTTTGGGCCGTGGTTATGTTGTGTTCTATCTCATCAACACTGATTGTGGCATTGGGGATACCTGTACCATCCTCACTGTCTGTTACTATGCCTTTGACTCCACTGTGCACCTGTGTATGTCCATGTACAAAAATACACACAAAAGGAAATGACTGAGCAACAAGGAAAAGACAATTGAGGAATTGAGAAGTAGAAAAATGCAGTCACATGCAAGCATTGCGTTTATGGCCATTTCTTACCTGTTGTATAAACTTAAGCAAGGCATGTTGGTTTTGCTTCCAGTACAAAGGCAGGTCCCTTGCTAGTGGGTACTTGACACAGCCTAGTTCAATAGTCACCTCAAAACAGTTTGTGTTTAAGTAGTTCCAGTCCTGCATTCCACCTAGAAAAAAACGTTGTTACTCCCTGCATTGCACACTGTAACTGCCATGAATATATACATGTTTTAATTAAATAAATCTTAACAATTAACATACTTTTAGTGTATTTTCTTAAGACTGCCACCCAGCAGTGCAGATGCCTATGAGTGAACACTACCCCTGACGAACCCTCCACTACCCAGCTACTACACACATACTACTACACCTCTATGTGGCTAAAAATATTACTGCATTGCTACATACAAAATATTAACATAACAAATGTTTCAGCAAGGTGAAAGGCACCACATCATTGGGGGTAGGCGTACCAGGAACATTGTACCAGTTGGCTCCGTTGGTGATGCCATCCTGAAAGTAGCTAACAGAGTAGAGGTCATCACAAGGGTGTCCACTGTGCATCAGAGGATTCTCCTATGCAAGCACACACGCACAGTAGAATTCAACTTAACAAAGAGCATACTGTAGTACTAGTTTTCAATCTTTGTCACTTAATTTCATAAAAGACTGAAGTATGATGAAACGATACACTTTAGTATGGCGATATTATGTTTTGTGATACTGTATCAATATTTTAGTAATAGTTGACATGTTTTCCTGTTATTCCATTTTCCACCATTTAACAAGTTTAACTAGTTAACTAATAATTAACTTTATGTGTGGCCAATAGCCGAAGAAAACCACAGCCATGTTTATATTCAGTATAACAGCAGGAGATTACACTTTTAAAACTCTACCAGTGGTCTTATTTCTTTTATTAGGTCTAAAACATAAGCGAACATATACAACTGCTAAACAACAACAAAATTCCTGAATACTAGCTTGCTACTTTGTATGGGCCTGTCACACATTACAGTAATGCAGACCATGCTACACTGTATCATGCAGGCTACGTATAAGCTTCCATTTATTGTTCAGCCAGTGAATACAGTATGAATCTGCTGATGGTCAATATGAACAGCTTGATCAAGACAGTACGTTGCTCCTGTCGGCTAGCTGGATGCTGGTTTATAGGCCTACTATGTAAGTAGCCTACCGTAAACTGGAGATGTTACAGTCCTCAGCATAACACACAGCTTCTCTATTACTATTAATTCTGAAATAGCAACATGTCCACGTGCTGTGTGGGGTTAGTTTAGTCTGGTGTGCAGTCTGTTAAGTAACTGGCTACACATGCTACAAAACATCAGGACAGAAGACTACAATAGCAGTTTTGTCTTCAGCCATTTCCAACATAACATCTAACGTAAAAGCGTATTCTGAGACAGGGTGCAGAGCTAATGTTAGCACTGCTATGACAGTTTTACTCAAAGAGAAATCGCAATATATTGCCTTGCTTACTGGATCACAATATCGTGAACGCCTGTATCGAGATAGGTATCATATGCCCAGATTCTTGCCAATACACAGCTCTAACCCATATTTTTTACCTTTGAGTAGGCTGTAGCAACTTGCCGAAAGACCATGTCATCAGGGCACCTGCTGTATTCTGTGACTTTCTCCTTGTCGTCATCATAGGGGTAGTTAACCACCAAGGAACCTGAGTTCAATAACACCAAAATAGGAAACAGGTGACGAATTTCAACAAACTGGATAAATGCCAAATAATACAAATATTGGGCTTCTTTAATCTGAGTTCTTTATTACTGGTTACGATCTACTATACACCTGACCTAACTTAATAACAAGGCAAATCCACAATATGTACAAAAAGAAAAGTTTTCCAAGAATGTTTTGAGACTCCCCTCATTTAAGCTGTCAAAGGATCAATCCCTTTTTAATAGCATATCATATAGCATCAAAGTTCGAGTATGATGGACTCTGATCATAGGTTATAGTACTCAAGTCTTGCCTCCGTGTAAGTTAGCTGACAGGACAAAGGGAATACTCTTCATCCAATTCATCACAGCCAATGTTTCTGGCTGCCTGGGCTCAGTTATGGTTACAAACTGGTCTGGAAAGTTGCGATTCAGGTCAAAGTTGTTGCTGTTGTTGCGTCCCTTGTAGCCTTTAATGTCTCCTGCAAGGAAAGGGCAGAAGAGAAGAGTCTGATGGCTTTTAAAAACATCTGTTTCAGGAAGCTACTCTAGTAGCTGTAGTAGGTTCTGGGAGGGTCGGTGATAAGCTAGTCATAATTAAAGTGTCTAGAGAGATATAGATAGATATACTGTATAGAGAAAGAAATATCTCGTTAGTTAGATAGATAGATAGATAGATAGATAGATAGATAGATAGATAGATACACACACAAACACATACACACACACCATCAACATTTTGAATATCATCAACATTTTGATTTATTTCAGTAATTCCATTCAAAAAGTGAAACTTGTATAATAATTCATTCCACACAGACTGATATATTTCAAGTGTTCATTCCTTTTAATTTTGATGATTATAACTGACAACTAATGAAAACCCCAAAATCAGTATCTTAAAAAATTAGAATATTGTGAAAAAGTTCAATATTGAAGACACCTGGTGCCACACTATAATCAGCTAATTAACTCAAAACACATGCAAAGGCCTTTAAATGGTCTCAGTCTAGTTCTGTAAGCTAGACAATCATGGGAAATACTGCTGACTTGACAGCTGTCCAAAAGACGACCATTGACACCTTGCACAAGGAGGACAAGACACATTAATTAATTAATGAAGGCTACACAATCATGGGGGAGATTCACAAAAACTGGACTGCATCTGGAGTCAGTGCTTCAAGAACCACCACGCACAGACGTATGCAAGACATGGGTTTTAGCTGTCGCATTCCTTGTGTCAAGCCACTCTTAACCCTCGTAATGTACTCCGGGTCAGAATGACCCAAATCACTAGCTCTTGTGGCAGATAGAAGGCGCTAAAC
>JAODUG010004285.1:0-10681 GCA_027564795.1 Aphredoderus sayanus
AGAGGATGTATTGCCCCCCCCCCCCCCCCACCCCCTCCTGCGAGCTGCTATATGTTAAATGAACTGCTCTTGTTCGGTGTTCGCTATTGCTGGTAACCACGCTGCCAGCTTTAAACATATTCCACTTTAAGAGGGAAGAGAGTGAGAGATGGAGAGAGCATGGTAGAGGGCGAAAGAGAGAGAGAGAGAGTGAGAGAGATTAAATTGGGGAACTTGGCCACCTGGACGAATGCATGGATGGAACAATTAAAAATCAATTTACCGTCAAAAGCTTTGCTTTCAAATTAGGACCACATGTGGGCCGGAGGGCTTTTTGTTGGAGTGCATGTTTTGTGTCTTACACATTGTTTCATATTTGTGTTAATGTGTTTTTTCTAACCTCTAAGTAAGCAACATTATTTTTTATTGTGTGCTTATGGTCTCACATAATGGCAATGCAGTGCTAAATACTGTATTATTCAACTGTACAATAGTGTGAAAGTATCACGCTAAATGGAAAGAGATTTCAGTTCATTCTCACCAGGTGTACAGAGTTTGGGCAGTGGTGCCATACAGAATGCCAATTATTGTACTTTCAGAAAATATTATCCTCAGGTGAGAATTTAAAATAAAATGAAAATGCAAAATTACAATTAATTGCAATTACATTGCAAAATGCTTTGTGATTTCGTGATGGCACATTACAGCATCATAAATGTGAAGGAAGTCTACACCCAAATATATATAAAAAATATAAAGAATTAGTCATTATCTACTCACTGTAAGTTAAAACCAGACAAGTTCAAGCTCACATACTGTACTCCTTTTTAACAAGATAACATAGGTTTGTGAGGTCCCCAAAACATGTCTTAGACATTGTTTGCTGTAAATACTACTCATATGCCTCTCTACCCCCAGTTTCAGTCAACTTCTGAATAGACCTGTTTGTGTCTGTAAATGCAAGAGAGCTGCTGCTCTTCACACCCTATGGTCATGCACCACTCTGTAACTTAGTGTGGCTTTTTGTGCCTCTTTGATACCATGGTAACAGTGAACGTTTAGTCTATGAAAAAAGATAACAGAAATTCAGGAGTTCTGTTATCCATGGTTCAGCTGCATATTTGCAGCATTGCAAAAGCAGAAGAACATTTCTGAATGCTTAGTTTAACAGTTTTTCCCCAAAACGTTTACACTGTCTATGTGTTAGGCCTGTGCAAATAATCAAAATTTGATCTCGTGTGACGTGTTCCGGTCTCGCCGGCAGGACACTCACTAGACATTGTGTGCACCTGGGGGTAATTGGGGGAGAGGCTTCACCTGGGGTGGTTTGTTTGGTATTTTAAGGCTGGGGTTTGGACGTTCTGGTTGTGGGTTTTTGCTTATAGTGTTTTCCTTTATGTTCGAAGGGAACGGTAACAGTCACACGGCTTCTTTGTATTGTTTTCTCGAGTTTTATTAAACTTTTTTGAGTTTACGCTCTGTTTTCATAGTTCTTTTCCCGTTTATCGCCTGCACTCGCACCCAAGTTGTGACATCTCGATTTTAATTTCAGCTCCTAACGATCACAAAAACAATGTAATTGAGAAAAACCTATTATTGAGAGGTTGGAGGCTGATGGGAGATTATCGTTAATTTCCCTGACGGAAGTCACTACATTGCCATCACGCACAACGGACCCTAGCAAAACAATTACCGAACCACATACAAAAATTGACTGGTATATCAAAAGATTTGCCTTCCGGCTCAGCTCTGTTTTCATCATAATGGTGCAGTAAAGCAATTGCAATACTGCTCCCACTGCTCCGATTCTCTGACATATCCCCCGCTCCAATGTCTCCTTCACTTGGGGTAAGGACTCATTCCCTACCCGGAGTAGGGACTCCGGTTTCCTGCTGAGAACCATGGCCTCAGATTTAGAGGTGCAAATCCTCTTCCCAGCCACTTCATTCAGATTGGAACCGATCCAGTGAGTGCTGCAGGTGATGGACCGATGATGCCATCAGGACCACATCATCTGCAAAAAGCAGCAAAGAGCTCACCAGGCTACTGAACCGCAAACCCTCCCCACAATATCCTGGCCATGAATATCACAAACAGGATTTGTGACAAAGCGCAGCCCTGGTGGAGACCATCCCCCACCTTGAATGAGTCTGATGTACTACCAAGAATCCTTACACAGATCTCGCACTGGGCATACAGTGATAGAAGAAGGGAACCCCTCACACCATACTCCCTCGGCACCTCCCACAGTATCTCCCTAGGGACCCGGTCATACGCCTTCTCCAGATCCACAAAACACATGTAGATGGGCATACTCCTAATCCCCCTCCAGGATCCTTGCGAGATTAAAGAGCTGGTCCATGACCAGGATCACGACCGCATTGTTCCTCTTCAATCTTAGGTTTGACTATCGGCCGAACCCTCCTTTCCAGTACCTTGGAAGTGTGATACCCCTATAATTGGCACACACTCTCTTGTCCCCCTTTTTGAATAGGGGAACCACTGGTCTGCCACTCCTTAGGCACTGTCCCAGACTCCCACGCAATGTTCAAGAGGCATGTCATCCACAACATCCCCTCCACACCCAGATATTAATGATGATCCCCCATCAGCCTCCAACTCTGCCTCTAACATAGAGGGTATGTTTGTCGGATTCAGAAGTTCCTCACAGTGTCCCATCCTTACTGTACACAGCTTGGATGGTTCCCTGTTTACACTTCCTGAGGTGGCAGATGGTTTTCTTCTCCTAGTGTTATCGCCCCTTGAGGCACCTAAGATCTTGAGGCCGCAGCTTCAGCAATGGAGGCTTTGAACATTGCTCAGGTTCAATAAACCTAACTTTCACAGGGGTTACAGAAAATCTCCCGCACCACCTGCTTGGGCTTACCAGGTCTGTCCAGAGTCTTCCCCCACCCCTTGACCCAACTCACCACCAGATGGTGATCAGTTGACAGCTCTGCCACTCTCTTCACTCGAGTGTCCAGAACATGTGACCTTAGATCAGATGATACAATTACCAAATCAATCATGGACCTTTGGCCTAGGAGCTCCTAAGTATGAAAATAGGACTGGGCAATATGGACCAAAAATAATATCTCTGTATTTTTAGGCTGAATACCAGTACACGATATATAGCAGTATTTTCTACAAAGTGGGCTAAATGTTTGGTTGTATGTTGATGCCAAATATGAGACGTCACAAGCACTTTTATTAAAAGACTGATCAAACACGTGAAAATAAAAAGTAAACAGAAAAGAAACAACTAGGGATGTTCTTAAAGACTAATTTCCCAGTTGTAAACTAAAATATTTAGACTAGTCAACTTACACCATCAAAACAGTCAAAATTGACACAACCACAATCTATAAGGCTAAACAACGAGAGAGTTAGGAAAATCTCACTTTAAACTGATTTGCCAGACTATGTGGTCGTGTTCAAAATTGGCTTCAGGAGTGAAAAGGAAACTCAGGCTTTAATAGCAATGTCTTCTGCCATCATAATGGGCATGCTTGTAAAGTTATTTACTGAACGTTAAAGCAATCTCCTAAAATTGGAAAACAACAACCATTATTAAGGGTAATACAATACTGATGATCCATGTCGTGCTTTGGATTACCTGTAAATAGTTTGAAAATGTAGTTTAATGTCCCACATTTAATGTATTCAAGATCCCTCATGTTTATTTATCCATAAAATTGCCACTGCTTCAAAACACTGCACGTCTTTTGACTAAGACCAGAAAGAGAGCACACATTACATCTATCCAAAAGTCTCTGCATTGGATCCCTGTTAATTTCAGTATTTCTTAATGTATTTGTGTTGTTTTTTGTGCCTTTTAACACAATAATTAATAAAGAAATAAATACACTCAGCAATACCAATTGAAAAACACACAAATCATACACAATCAGATGGCGCCGCCGTGTGGCCAAAGACAAGATTTCTGAGTACATTACGAGGGTTAAACATGTTCTCTTCAACCCTGGAAGAACATGAAGAAAGACTACATGTAGTCAAACGGCTGAAGGAGTATGGTCTAAATATTTCCCCAGAAAAATGCAAATTTCTTCAGACGTCTGAAAAATGTCTTGGTCACATTGTGTCTGAAAGAGGCGTTGAGACAGACCCTGAAAAGATTTCAGCTTTAACAAACTTTAATTCTACAGCAGCTAAACCACCCTAAAGACCTTTTGTGTGACAGATGGGCACAGCCTTGCCAGACAGCATTTGAAACGATTATCGAAAATCTGACAACTGCGCCTGTCCTTGCATTTTCAAACCCCAAGTTACCATACATTTTTCATACAGACGCAAGTACAACAGGGTTGGGTGCTGCTCCATACCAAGAGAAAGAAGGACAACACATTTTATTGCCTACGCAAGCCATGGTTTGTCACAAAGTGAAGCAAGGTATCCAGCCCACAAACTGGAATTTCTTTAACTAAAATGGGAAGTTTCAGGATTACCTGTATGGGGTAATTTTTTGTTGTTACCGACAGCAATCCTTTAACATGCATACATACTTCTGCAAGACTTGACGCGACAAACTACAGATAAATGGAAAGGATAGAGCAGTTTAAACACCAGCACATAGTGGAATTTAGTCCTTCCACACTGATAAATGAGAACACAGTAAAAGCTTTTGTGTAAAGATTTATGTAAAGCATCTAGTTCATATCACGGACAAATGTTGAAATATATTTAGAATATGACCATCAGGCTGAGCTTCTCACCCTATCTCTAAGGGAGAAGCCAGCCACCCTCCTGGAGGAAACCCATTTCGGGCCGCTTGTACATGCAATCTTGTTCTTTTGGTCATGACCCAGCCTTCATGACCATAGGTGAGGGTAGGAATGAAAATTGCCCGGTAGCTCGAGAGGTTTGCCTTTCGGCTCAGCTCTCATTTTGTCACAACGGTGCGGTAAAGCAACTGTAATACCACTTCCGCTGCTCCGATTCTCCGGCCAATATCCCGCTCCAATACCCTCACTCGCAAACAAGACCCCCAGGTACTTGAACTCTTTCACTTGGGGTAAGGACTCATTCCCCACCTGGAGTAGGCACTCCATTGGTTTCCTGCTGAGAACCATGGCCTCAGATTTAGAAAAATAAGAAAAGTAGCACTTCAGTTTTTGGCAAATTATGCATGACGCAAGCTGTTAAGCAATATTGTTGTTGATTATAGGGTCGTTTTGTATATTTCTCTACTCCAAATGGTAAAGTATAGTACCTCAGAGTTCCCTGAAGAGATTTGTAGGATAATATATCAGATTCATGATTTGATGTACTGTAGCAGTCATGGTGAATGGCCCGTGAAGCCGAAGACTACTAATTTTTTTGGAGAACGTTGGTCCAGTTTATGAGTAAGTTACTATGTTTCTCTTATAGTTTGAACAACTTTGCAATACCTGGTAGTTAGTTTTGCTGATAATCTTGGCATAATGTTGGCATGAGTAGGCCGACTTCAGGAACAGGAATCAGTAGTAGTGATATAAAGGGATACATTCAAATGGAACACTATACGCTGTATGCGGTTTATTTACTGTTGAACTTTGTGTTTTGGTCTGAATGTTTTTCACCATATCGGTTTTAATGCATGTTATAACTAAAAGTTGAACTTATGATTTGACATTTTATGTTATTTCGCTGGATCGTCATGTAAAACTACATATGTTTGACATATATATAAACATGTTATTGTGACCTGGACAGATGTTTGATTATCATTTTTATAGCCAAGAAGATGACCACAGGTCCATCTGCTCCAGTATCACTCCAGCTGAGGTGTCATTTTCTTCAAGGTGTGTGAATTGAGATGTCTATTGCCTAATAATGTTGGTTTCAAACCAGACATGATATATCCATTACAGCTATTTAACCCTCGTGATGTCCTCTGGGTCAGAATGACCCAAATCACTAGCTCTTTGTGGCAGACAGAAGGCCCTAAACCTAATTCTTCAGTTTACACAGACATGATGTGCACTGCTGACACAACAAGATGTGACTTTGTAACCCAAAGACAACAAGAGGTTTTAAAGGCACATAACAAATAAATAAAGAAATAATTAATAAAGAAATAAATACACACACCAATGACAATTGAAAAACACACAAATCATACACAATCGGGAAACAGTCGGGGCTGGTAGCCTAGACAGCAGTGGAAAGGGGCTATGTAGCCCAGTGGATGATGTTGGCAGGGAGTTATAGGCATATTCCACCCAGGGTAGCATCTTGCGCCACGATGCAGCGTCTTGGGAGGTCATACACCTTAGGGAAGCTTCCAGTTGTTGGTTTGCCCTCTCAGTCTGGCCATTGGTCTGAGGATGGTAACCAGAGCTTCGGCTGGCAGATGCCCCAATGAGTCTGCAAAAGGCTTTCCAAAACATAGCAGGGAATTGAGGGCCTCAGCCTGAAGCTGTTAGTGGGTAATCCATGAAGCCTGAAGACAGGTGTCACTAGCAATTCTGCCGTCTGTTTGGCTGTGGGTAGTTTGGGCAAAGGGACGAAATGAACTGACTTTTAGAATCTGTCAGCAATAGTGAGGATGCACGTGTTACCGTCAGAAACAGGAAGGCCTGTTACAAAGTCTATGGCAATATGGGACCATGGTCGGTGGGGAATGGGCAGGAGTCTCAGTAGACCATCTGAAAGTCTGTTGCTTGACGCACGTTTAGTCACTTGGCTGTCTTGACATACACCAGGTTTTTATGGTCGGTCCAGATAATGAAAGGGTCAGCAGTTCCCTCCAGCCATTGCCTCCACTCCTCCAAGACCAACTTGACTGCCAGCAGCTCACAGTTTCCTATGTCATAGTTGCATTCAGACTGAGATAGACTATGAGAAAAGAGTGCACATGGATGAAGCTTATTGTCTTTAGGGGACCTCTGGGATAAAACAGCACTTACCCCTGTCTCTGAGGCATCCACCTTAACCACAAATTGAAGGGCAGGGTCTGGAACAGTTAGGATGTGTGCCATGGTAAACCTCCCCTTGAGCTGTGAGAAGGCATCTCTAGCTTTCTGGTCCCAACATAAGGGAACTTTATGTGAAGTCAAGGTTGTGAGAGGGGCATTCCTAAGACGGGAATCAACCTTCCCAGCCAGATCCAGCAATGCCTCAAGAGTTGTTGGCAGCTCCCAAGGCACTTATTCGTTCTTTACAGAATCAGACAATCCATTAAAGAAAACATGAAATTGTGCACAATCATCCCAGCCACAGGAGGCAGCCAGAGTACGAAAGTCTATTGCGTATTCATATGCAGTTCTGTTGCCTTGTTTTAGTTGCATTATCGCCTGTGCTGCTTCCCTGCCAGAAACTGAGCGGTCAAAAACTGTCCTCATCTCATCAGTGAAATCTACATAACTGGAGCAAATTTGTGCATTAGCGTCCCACACCGCAGTTCCCCATTCTTTAGCCTTGCCAGTTAGCAGTGTGAGTATATAGGCCACACGGGAACGCTGAATGGGAAAGGAACAGGCTTGAAGCTCAAAACTTAAGGAGCATTTAGATAAGAACGAACGGCATGTACCTGGCTCCCAATCATAGGGTTGTGGAGGGGGTAGCCTGGGCTCTCTGACAGGTGGAGATGGTACAGTCGGTGAAGGCTGGCTGCGGCAGGAGCCTGTAGTACTATCGACAGCAGTTTCTGCACTTGAGAGGCCAAGTTGCCAATTGTCTCTGCCAAGGAGCTCACATTATGGTTTACCTGTTAATTCTCCTGTTGATGGGCTCCCAACAAGGTTCCTTGCTTCTCCACCGCTGACTTGAGAAAATGGAATTCTGCTTAGTACATGTTTGGTCAGATCATAGTGTCACACCAGGGCGTTCAACGAAAACTGGTATTATATAGTATTTTATATCCATATTCCCTTTCAAGATATAAAATGCCCATTTGGCACAATTGCAGAATTTGGGCATCCAAGTGGCCAAATGCAAAGTCCATCTGGTCCTAGCATTACTAAAACCTTTGTAGAATATATGTTCTTTGTGTTATTTCTATGAACTGTTGAATAGTTGTAGTCAGGAGTTGAAGAATGGACTCATTGTCAACATTTTGCATCTAATCATTGCTATTATGGTGTTATTCCCTGTCTAATAAACAGAAAACTTCAGGCGAGGCAACATTTTTACATTTCTCCTTTGATTCATTACAATGTACTCAGGCATAGAACAGTCACAATGTAACTGACACTGGAAACATATTATCTAAGGTCTTATCTACCCACATAGCCCATTATTATGTATATTGCCTGCTGGTTGTGGAGCTATTATTGATTCATTTTGGGTATGGGTCTGTCAGGCGAGGCAAACATTTACATTTTTTAGGGATATAAAGGTTAGTTAAAATTCAGTTGGTCTGGTCTAAAGTCTGTTTTTTATTGCAGTACACTACTCCCACTATGGCTTCATGATATTACTTAAAATCGATTAATTGAACATTGTACCTCGATTACGATTAATTAACAATTTATTTTAATTATTTTTTTTGCATTCATAGTTCACAATGTTTACTTTGTACTGTGCTTAACTATTTATATATTTATATTGGGATGCTCCTAATGATATGAGTGCCTTTGTGATTTTAAAATAATTGAAGGAAACACTACACAGTTTAACTATATATGGTTATTTATTGAACAATTAGAAAAATTGAAATTAAAGCACACATTGATTTAGTTTCCTAAAAAGTAGAAAAACAATAACTTTCAGTTATTGCAAACAAAATAAATTAATTTAAATACTGCCATTTCAAATGTATAAAATAAACCAGCATCTTATACGTGTTGAAACAAATTGGTGGTATTACCTTTGGTTGCTAAAACTGTTTTTTGCAGGGTTAGGTATTGTTTTTAAAAGGGAAAGTAGGCTATTAACTGAAAAAACAAAATAGTGTAAATAAAGGAAATATGATGTTATATTGTTGTAAACAAACCAATTTAAAATATTTATATTTTCAATAAAAATCACAAGGCAAAACTTTATATATGTTGTTTTTATTATTGTTTTCAATACTAGTTTCCAAGTTTATCAGAATCTGGGGTTTTATTAGCTTTGATTCCTGTAGCAGTTACGGTTACTTTTACTTATATATATATATATATATATATATACACACATTCCATATGCTAATTGTATCTTGATTTTTGGACAATTTGCAAAGGAACTCATTTAAACTTGAACTAGCATCAAACATAAATCCTGTATGTTGATACCACAGATTAAGAGCTATCTGATCCATCTAGATATATGAAATGGACTAGAAATACAAGCATAAAAATAATGTTAGCAAAGTCTTTACAAAGAGAATTCTGTACACCACATCAGATTCAAGTGCATAACTTCTGAATCTAATTTGTAGCATGCGTGGGTTTTGGAGTTGGGACACACAGATGGTAAGGGCCACTTAAAGCATTTCTTTTCTGTCCTCTGAAAATTACAAATATTATAGCTGCCAACATACTTGAATGTGGTCTGTATAATATTGTAACTGTTAAAATAGAATACATACTGTACAATGCAGTAATATATAAAACAGGGTACTAAATGTTGACATTTGACGCATAATGTACAGTATAAGCATGCAGGCTTTAGGCTACAGAATCAATATGGACTCATAAAATATTCTGAATAAGATGTTAGTTATACCAATACTGTTAATGTTTTAGGAGAATAATTGACATTCTAATTACAATGCTGACTAAGGGCAATTGTCATACTGTAATATTCAGTTAAACAAAGTCAATAATAGCAGTGAAAATATCACAAGGATGCATATTTCCTTAAATAGATACTATTATACTAGACTAAATAGATACTAGTATACTCTTAACTATCGTAATGTCCTCTGTGTCAAAATGACCCATATCACTAGCTCTTTGTGGCAGATAGAGGGCACTAAACCTAATTCTACAGCTTACACAGACATATTATGTGCACTACTGACACAACAAGATGTGACTTTGTAACCCGAGGACAACAAGAGGGTTAAAAGGCCCAAAAAAACAACATAAATACATAAAGAAATAATTAATAAAGACATGAATACACACAGCAGTGCCAATTTAAAAAACAGATAACTCATACACAATCAGATGGCGCCGCCGTGTGGACAAATATGACATTTCTGAGTACATTACGAGGGTTAACCCAGAGTTCAACTCAGACTAGTTTCCAGGACAAACCTCAATTACCCTCTAACCTGTCAAATCGAATTGTCCCTGTCAAAAATGTTTACTAATCAACCACCCTGAAATAAGATACATGAGAGCAGGTGGGATAGGGGCTGAAACCTTGAAATAACAGAAAATACCTGAAAACTAAAAATGTTCCACTCAATTCAGGCATATGCATGCAGTCAGATACAGTAATTAACTTGCCTTGTGTCACAAAGGACTACACACTAATGCGTTGAAGTGCACATTCCCAATGAGCACGATGTGCCCAATAATGTGTTTTGTGGGTTGATGTTGCTTCTCTGTGAGTGGTTGTGTCTTTGTATATATGTGTGAGCATGTATTTATCCCTCCTGTTGTCCTTAATATTGTATTTGACCACGCATGGAAAAAAGAGAATATATATATATATGTGTGTATATATGTGTGTGTGTGTGTATATATTATGATGGCTGGAGGGACCAGGCGTCCTCCTGCCTAGGGGGGCAGGGGGACGGGGCTGAATGCTGAGGTCAGACCTGCCCCCA
>JAODUG010004286.1:0-10681 GCA_027564795.1 Aphredoderus sayanus
GGGGGACACTTTGCACACAACTGAATATTGGGAGGGGGATGTGTCCCCCCAAATATATATTATGATTACAGCCTTGCATTATGGCTTTCATCATGTACTATCTTGTATGTATTGTTTCTTAGTCCTTTTTGTTTTATTGTTTAAAACAATTAGTAGTATACTATGAAATAAATAAATATTAATGATATAAATAAATAGAATAAATAATAAGATCAACATTGAAATAACATTAACCCTCACACTGTCCTAAGGTTTTCAGCAGACTACCAGCAGAGGGAGCCAACCGCGGAATGTCATATGTCCGTGTTGTGGATGGCGCCTGCTACTGGCAAGCGCACTGGGTCATTTTGACCCATAGGACAGCGGGAGGATTAAACAGATTAAGAAAATGTTAAGGTAAAATGATTTGCCATAAGATTTAAAATAATGACAGATTGTGATGGCCTTAGCTCCTGTGGCAGACTGTTCCAGAGGTGATGACCATAGATACTGAGGCCCACATGTACGCTAGCAAGTGTACACAGCGGCTTGGCCAACTGCCAACTCTCAGAAATATATTTTAAAAAAGAAAACAAAAAAAAATAAAAAGGTTTAATAAATTATGATAATAATAATAATAAAAGGTTTAGTGATCATGACATACAGTATATATACACTTCTATATGATGTGCAACTGCTTAAAAGAGGCGGCGTATTTTCACTGCAAAACCAACTTGCGCTGTTCTCTGCAGTTTTCATACACATAACAGAATAGGTAATCAATCTTACACATCTCCTCCTATGTTTTTGGATGGAACTCCCACTTTTCCCCCGAAAAGTGGATGCACAGGCTATAGCTCAACTTGTGATTCTGCAATGTTTTAGGCTCCTATTAATTGTCTAACACTGAACTTTGCATTTTAAAATAATGAAATATTAAATCAGAAAATTTGTGACAAACAAATTAGTGTGCTAATTTTAAAGCATATTTCATACCACACACAGATTCTTACATTCAAAAAGGACACATCTTTACCATGAATACGTAGGACTTAACTGTAATTCATTTAGAACTTACCACTGTGATGACTTGCAGGTCTTTGAGGTAGGTGCGCTCCGTTGTGAGAAGCTCCTTAACAATGAAATAGGCCTTGTCTGTAGGAAACTTCTGCAAAGAAAAAACAAAGTTTCTATTACAAATGAGAATGGAAATTAATATATGAAAGAAAACTAAAAACACAAATCAATGAATCTTTAAGTATATAGTACTTTTCATACAAATACATGTAACACAAAGTGCTTCACACTACAAAATGATTAAAAACAATTAATAGTAATAAGTTATACAAACAAGTAATAAAACATGTAATAATATCACCATACGCAACACCCATATCCCAACCCTCCAATCACAAACAAGCACCAGGGAAAACAGAAAATCAAGCCCGAATATCCGGAATCCCATTCCCGCCATCCCGGAAACACAAAAAATCCGAGGACCCAAGACCCGCTCCCCAACCACTTCAATCTCAGTCAGAGGATGGAGTATGGAGAAATTGTAAAAATATTTTCAGTTTCAGTCCCTCAAAGTCGGCAAAAACGAAACCCTAGACACCCAGACTCAGCCTTCCACCCCCCCAGATACCCGTCCATAGCCAGAAGAATGTAACCGACAAACATCACATGGACCACATAGCTATAACAACCTTCTATTTTTTCTTCTCACAGTTTAATTTATGTCACTACCTAATTGTGTCATTCCTTTATAAACAAAGTGCATACAGTACACTGCAGTCCCTTGCAATGGGAGTCCAGTAATTGACAGAACCATAGCTACCGTCTTAATATATAGTATTAACTGTAGCCTTTTCTTAGGACTTTTCCAGATGGAAATCAAAACTTGTCAACTAAACTAAACTAAGAAGAAAAAGAGATGATCGTTAGCCCACCTTCCTTTTGGCCTCGTCTTCATCATCCATGCGGACATATCCTGTCTCGGAGAGCAGGAAGCTCATGAGAGGGGTTGGCTGGCATTCCCCAAAGCTCTGGCCAGAACCCAAGATTGCAATGTGGGATTTGCTGCCATTAACCAGAGCGTCTGCTGAACAAGAACTGTCTGAAGGAAGAATTAAGAAATAGTCATTGGTGGAGAAGGAGGGATGCATGGAATGAGGATAACATTGTGTTAGCAGAGAGATTGAGTAGGAAGATAACAGGAGTTGGGATGATAGAGGGAAAACAGTGTAGTCACTTCCATGACATGTTAAACTGCCAGCATATTGCAGCATGTGACCAAACACTAACATCTAACTACAGGAATTGAACACAAGAAAAAAAAAGTACAAGGTGATGTGACTTGCAATACATAATATATCAAATGATATCACCTCAGTTTAAGCCAATCAGCTAAACCAACTGCAATAACACATGCCTTCAGCCTGTAGAGATGTTATTCCTGTGGTTTGATTTTAGTTATTTTATACTTTGTAACATGGATATATACTGTACAGTACACAATTTAACTAAATAAAAATAGCACAAATGCTGTAAATGGTCAATTATAAATTCCAAGACAGACTACAGCATAAACCACTCATATTTTGAATTAATAAAACAAAATGTTCTATACTGCACTTTTGGTTATATATTAATGGTTGCACTGGACCAGACAGAACAATTATAGTACTGGAGATTAAGCCAACGTTTATTACCAGGTATGATTTCGTTTAAATTATCAGAAAGATACAAAAAGTAAAGTATCTATCACTACAAGGGTTGTACTACTATATTGTACTACTGTATGTCATGACTTGATACTTGCCCAGTTACAAAGTGTCCACATAGTCCAATGTTTGGTATGGCAACCACTGATAGCAGATCTGCGACAGGTGTGATTAAAAACTCTAACATAGCAAACAACATATGCATAGAGGCACAAACAAACAAAATGTACAAAAGGTATTGACCAGAGGAATGTTTTGGTTTGTGTGCATGCGCTAAAACTTGTACTGTATTTTCATATTCTGTATGTTGATGTGGGGTATGATATTCATAATTTGTTTCTTGCTACAGAACATTCCAGAGTTTTCAAGTGTTTTTATTGATGCTAGCTTACACATTTAGTTACAGTGTTAAAAAAGAAAAAGAAAGAAAAATGTTGAAAAGAGCCATTCAAAAGCTGTGAAATAGCATAAACCTTTGAAAGAAGTTGTGAGAACAAAACCAGTGAGTGTGTACATACGGTACATTGTATATAAATATATATGACAGACATGCAGCAATAAAGTGTTTCATGCACAAAAGCGAAATTGTGAGTGAATGAATGTTTCAGTGTGTTCAGTTGGGAAAAGAAAACACAATGTACCTTTCTTTCATAGATGAAAATACAGAGTTTGGCAAATTAAGTCCTTTGGTGTGATTAGAAAACTGTACATTCTTAACAGGATTCATGTAATCATGTCAATATTTAAAATAATCTTTAACTTGATTCTGATATTTCTGACTGTACATGTTTATTTAGGTTATGCTATTATATAAAAAAAAGGTTTGTGAACAGTATTATATAACAGTACGATGATACATTGATGAAACAGTATCATTTACGTTAACTGAAATGACAGTGGAGTAAATAACTGTTAAAATGACAGTTCTGTTTTGTGTGCCATGCTGCCCATGCATGAAATTAAATTAAATGCAACGAACATCTTTGAGAGTGAGTTTGACATAGCGGTTTGCACAGAAAACAGTCCTTCACTTCCAAAAGTCAAATAAACGTTAGTAGTAAAGTTTTGCAGCTGAATGGCCCTGTTAACATCCAATAAAACTGGGCGGGCCACTACAAGAGACAATATTTTGTCTCATCTAAATTCGTTTCTTATAGTCCGTTCAACAGCGTACACTGTACGCTGCTAATCCTCACAGCAACATTACATTTTGTGTTCAAAGACTTTATTTGCCAAACTGTTAAATTCATTTTTTTACAAGGAAGATAATCATCCAGTAACCAGCTTCTAATGTAAGCAGAGAAACAGACAGGTTTGACGCAGATACACCAACCCACACCTACAGTATTGACGCCAAATATCAGTAAAGAAATTATCATAAAACCTACCAAATGATTATCATAAGTTCATCTTTAAACTTCAAATTACAATAGGAATATAGAGTCACAGTTTATCAGTACACAGAATGTTTAAATTAGTTCTTGATGAGAGCAACATGATGCTAGGTACAGTATGGTGACATTTTGTAGAAGACTAAAACACAGGGAACAACTCCATTATTTGTTTGTATTCAACCTCAGGAACCAAAGTTCTCTTAACATTACTCTGATGTAACTCTCAACACATACTTTAAATGTCTTTACTTTCATTTATTACTCTACAGCTCCATGCCCAGAGACTTTATAGAAAGAACATTGGTGTTAATTCTGCCCAGTTACAGTCTTGCACATACCTGAAGTCAATGCAAAATGTATTTGGAATATCTGTAATAAATGTAGGGTGTACCTATCACATTATGTGCAAATTATGCACTTAACATCTTTTAACATCAAGAAACATTTTAAGACAGTGGGTGACAAACAGCAGTACAAAGCAATGTGACAGAAAAGACTGTTTGACATGCATTAAAAGTAAAATAAATTGGGAGGAGAGCTTCCAAGAAAGCATATTGAATATATAGAATGTGAATAGATATAGGCCTACTGTGAGGCTTTCGGACATTTCCCTAAAACACAGTGAACGGACAGCCAGCAAAGCTTCACATGAACAGCAATAGAAAAAACAGCCAAGCAATACTAGAGCAATGCCCTATGTTTGTGCATGTGTCTGAGAAATGTGAAATGAAAATATATTGTAAACAATACAATTTGTAAAGTTTATAAAAAAAAACACATTTGTATTTTCTCTCAGATATTTCTGACCCCTTTGATTTATATTATACAAAATAATACTTAATAGCTTAGTACCCATATACGCAACCAATGTATATGGTACTAAAATGTAAAACATATACAGCATTAATATGTATATGTGTATATACTGTAAATATAAATTAACTATTTAAGAACAATACAAACGTATGTTGATACTGTATATAAAGTTTACAAATTGTACAGTTTAACATTTTATTTTGCATATGGCTAAAACTGGTGGTGATGTGAGAAACAAAAAGAGAGAGAGAGGCACTGGCCATTATCAGATTAACCATAATCAACTGAGTGAAGGTACAATATATTGTATGTATAAACTGTGGCGCTACGATATGTTTTCTTAAATACAGTAGGTCAACTTTTGGCATGAATTCTTCTCATAGTGCTATTCCTCATTTACTTGTGTGTGCTTACATGTCTCGTGTTTACAGTACACAGTATGTGTTAACAGTATATATATAAAATACATTAATGTCAAATTACAGCCTGGGCTCCCCACATAAACCAATAATGGAATGGAACCAGAAAAGGTGCTTTGCTACGTCAATTTAACTGAACTAAACAAGAGATTACACCTACAGCAACCAAAAGTATTTTCTGTATGCTGCATTCAAACAGATTTAAAATTAACATTCAATGGACTTCTATCAAAAAGTTATTTAAAACCCTATTACACAACACACACCTTCATAATCCACATGTTTAGTTTCCATAATACTGATATATTCTGAACAATAGTGGAACTGTGTGTTCATTTCAACTGGTCAGTGTGTAAAAATGTGTGTTTCTTTTCTTTGCCAAAAATGGCCTAAACTATAGGAACTTGACTATCTCTGCCAAAACGTACAGTACAGTACAGAGACTCTCCTAAGGCAACATACTGTACATAACTTCATATACAGTATAACTACAAGTGAGTAGGATTCCATTTAAACCTCTAACAAACCTACAAACAAAAACATCACCTACATTACAAGACACGACTTCAATCAACAAAAGACTGATTCTGTGAATAATACACATACTGCCAGTTAAAATATTTAATTCCTGCATAGTGGACGGCAATTCACTTAGACAAATATTAGCTCTTTTTTTTTAGGTAATCCATATAATTAATCTACAGTACAGTCTCTACACTACCAAATTAATATACTGTAAATTATAGAACTTTTTAACAAGAATGTTTTTGATATGGATTTCCTTTCATTTTTTATTCACCCCTCATTCACCTTTGGACAAACAGATGTTTATCTGCATAATATTTGCTCAACCCAAATACTGGTAAGGAAATTTAAAGGTACGGTATGCGATGCTGTAGGAAATGTTGAACTCAACATCAAAACAAATACACCTACTGTAAGCTCTGCCCACTGAACACACATTGCCAAGACTGGAACAGACTGTTTGTGTTCCAGGATTGTGTGCCAGGGTTGTGTAGGACTTATAGTGCACGTACAGAACAAACAGCTAGGGACCGGGATATTGGCTGAATTTGACAAAAAGTGCATTGGTTCTTAAATGTATACCCCTCCTTTAAGGTGAAAAATGCCAATTTGAAACTGTCTAATGACCACACAGCCAACCATAACGCCTCCAGTCCCTAAAAACAACTAGGATGTAAACTACACATGCTTTCATAATGAACTAATAAATAATTATATCTCATGGGAATGATAGATCACAGGTATACATGTCGAGCAAGCACACATTTATCTCGAGAGCAGAGGAAAGAAGATGTGAGGATATGCGCAGCACAGCTGCTTGACATACTGTACCCCCCTTAGTGTGCTCCGCTATCTCTGTGTGCTTGACACAACTTTCTATGCGCTCAACCTTCTCCGTGTGCGACATACCCACTCCCTCGACATGCTCCCTCTACACTCTCGACTCTCTGTGTACTCAACACAATTTCATGCACGCTCGATTTATGAAACTATATTGACCCATACAGGAATACCACTGCGCTGATTAAGACAATCTCTACGCTTTTATTTCCTCCTGGTGTTAGGAGGAGGAGTATGCCAAGTGCAGATTCTGCATACGTACTGTGTGTATATATATATATATATATATTCTGTACGTAATACAGTCTAATAACCTTACTCCACAATTCAATACTACATAGTGTTTTTACATGTTTGCAGGAATGGGTTTCTAACATGTATAACTTATTTCCAAACAAATCTCTGTATTTAATAAAGACACATTGAACATGTCTTACTATGTGTCTTTATAGAGGGATCAATTCAAGAGCATATTTATAAAATGAATTGCGAGATTAGCCTACATTCTACAGATGTCCCCGCCCCTCCCATTGAGCGCAGACAAGCTAATGACAGTTCAGTATGAGCTACACTCGGACAAGTTGTAACTCTATAGACCGGCATCAGAAATTTAGATTTTTCTCAGGTTTTATGAGGTTTCATACAGATGTAAGCTGAAATAAATGGTCAACCGATGTGCATGAGATAGATGCAACACTGACACTGAAGTATCCTGAGAGACTACGCAAAATTTTTATCGGGTTTCCCAAACCAAAACAAAAGGGATCCTGTGGATTAAGCTGTGGCATACACATGGTCAACTGGGTGTAAAGGCTAAGGATGTTGACGTGTGATCTAAGGCAAGGCAACATGTATAATACAGGCCTATGTGTGTCACTTTGCAACAAACAAAAATAAATTTGACAGCTTACTGTAGCTAGCTACTGTATGCCTAGCTAGTTAGCAACCAGTATGCCGCGAACATTAACACATTGCTACACACGGCAGGTACTGTAGACAACTTTAGTCAACGCCATAATTTTCATATCTAGTATTAGCATTTTGTTCTGCTTATTTCTTTGATAATCGGATGTTGGTCTTGGCTGATTATATCTGCCATCATGAGACTTCTCGTTCTTGTAGCTGTACTGTTGTATGCTGTACTGTAAACTCTCACCTCAAAGCTTGTTGTCATCATGCACCATATCTAGCTTTACCTCCGCTAGTTTTGTCCGAAGTTTGTCCGAGTTAGCAACAATAACTAAGGGGGGCGGGACTTAGCGACAGGTCTATTGGAGACTACCGAAAGAGAGTTTGCATTGGGGAAGTGGGGAGAAAGCTGCGCTGTATTTAACGCAATCAAGCTAACTGCTGGCAGCAGCAGGATTTCTGTACAAAAGTGGCTGACTGTACACACCGCTGCCGGTGTCAGACTCAGTATCGCTGGTGTCGCTGCCGCTGCTGGTGGAGCCATCAATCATCTGAACTGGGCGGTTTAGGTTCTTATGGTTCTTATGAGCAGGGACACTAGCAAGTTCTCTACACTGCCCATAGAGCCTCTGCACTGCACTGGATTGTCCTGGATCTAGGACTGTGTCGTGGTTGCCATTAGAAACCAAGAACCTACGCTCCATTGGGGCAGAGGATGGGGACATGCCCATCCGAACCGGGGTGGATGTCAACTGGCTGAGAATAAACGGGTCTGTATCAGAACGGTTCCGAATGCTGCTGTTGTTGCATGGGTGGGTACGCTGGGGTGGACAGTGGTTGGCAAATACAGGGGAGTATTTTCCATAATGGGTGCCATACTGGGTGGGCGGCGTGTGAATAGCAGAAGAGCGAGATACAGATGTCTCTACAGGGACCCTGCCAAGACTATTACTGAAATATTGGCCATCACAGAGGGGTGCTGAGCGTAATGGACTGTGACTATTCTTCACTTCTGCGTAACTCAAGTCTGCCCGCGGGTGAAAACTGCTCCTCATGGGGCTGGAGCCCTGGCTCCACGATCTGTTACCCAATGGACGGCCTCCTTCTCGGGCGTGAACAACCTCATCCAGCAGAGTGCTGTGGAGAGGGTGACCACCATTAAATGAACTTCTGCTGGACAAAAAATCATTATCTGCTAGCTTGTTGCTTGTGCTAATGATTCTGTTAGCCGACATATTTTTGTGTGTAGTGTAGACCCCATTTTCGACCCCGAACAAACCTCCTGCACAAACAGCATTGCAGCTCCTAACTGCACCAAAACCAGCACTACTACTCTCACACCTAAATGACGCATCACCCCCATTGCTGTCACTTGTGTTGCTGTTGCACCTAGCAACCTTGTTTTTAGTCCCATCATACTCGCTGTCTATGTCACTGCAATCTATGTACGGAATGGAAGAGCTGCTGCCTTTGTCTGCCCTGCAGGTTGAACCTTGGTTGAGGAGTTGAGGTTCCGAGACTGTTTCAGCCTTGTTGTGATGCCGTCGGGACCGGATGGGCTCAGAGCCTGGTGCTGTGGGTGCCTTGTGAAAGCCATTGGACACACCAGTCGAAGGATCGTCAAGAGACCTCTCAAAGTCATCTCTGTTGCACTCTCTGGCTGAATGGCTCTGGTTGGCTTGCTGGGCGGACATGACACTCTGCAAATGAGGAGGGGGTAGAGAGAGACAGACAGACAGACATTTTTAGTCTCTACTCTAGACTTTCACAGTGTTTAAATGCACCCTTACAGAAACATTAAATAAAAATGTGTTAATTGTTTGACATAATTATTCCAACATATCACCCTTAAACACAATTGAATAATGTTTAATAAAACCTGATTTACAATTAGTAATCACTTTCTTAAATACAAAATACTTTAATTTACAGCAGCAGCAACATTTTTGTATTTGTGCCTGTGAGTGCGTGTTACCTCTTTTGGGACTTGTGAGCTGATGGAAGAAGTATTCGCAGATGTGCTGCTATAGGACAGAATTTTACTGTGCTTCCTAAAGAGACAAGTCATAGAGCCATAGCACAAGCACCCATTAGCATTCTGAGGCATTTTGCAATTTTACATACAGTACAGTAGGTCATTATTATATACTTTCCTGAGACAGACTAAATATATTTTCTTTGCATTGTTTATTCACGTGTCACTTAAATGGTCTAAGTGACCTATGAAAATCTTGTTGATAGCCTACTTTTTGGTAACACAAAGTAACCTTACACACACGCATGCAAAGGAATAGAAATCAGGTCAGGACGGATGACAAACCAATCTAACACCCTCTACAGTACGCAGGATGTTATTTTGCATTGTCCTACTGGAAAAGGAAGGGATGTCCGTTGAAAATACCATACAGTACCTGTAACATTGATGTGGTTGTTTTGGAGACATGTAATTATAGTTATTATGAGAGATACTTTTGGCCCGCTAGCAATTTTTGCATATTAGGGTGACATGGCGTGGAAAGTCGTCTATTCTATTAAATTAGTTTAAAACTGAAGATAACTTGACATCCAGATAGTCATTCATCCAGTTTTATACATAAATGTTTTACCTTTCAAATGGAACCTTCTTGAACTCTGAGTCTTTCACATAATCCATGATCTGCTTCTGTGTTCGGCCACTTCAGACATAACAGAACAAATATCAAAAAAGAATAGTGTATACAAATATTGAACCACAATTAAAAAATATATATTTTTTCGAAGAATGCAAAATAATGATTCCATCTGTATTGTTGTCCCAAATGACTATTACCTGAACCTGAATGAGGACCCCCTGGTGAAAAGGACAGGCTTGGGTTTTGGCCTGGGCTCCTCAAACAGCCGGAAGAAGGCATGGTACTCCACACAGACTTTCCAGAAGACCTTACAGCAGTTTCTGCTAGCCATGGCAAACTCCAATGTGTCGTGGTGGGAGTCCTGTTGGAAGAACGTGTTTGAATATAGACAGAACAGAGAGAGAGAGAGAGAGAGAGAGAGAGAGAGAGAGAGAGAGAGAGAGAGAGAGAGAGAGAGAGAGAGA